>JAJPUD010005076.1:0-133698 GCA_023553655.1 Myrmecobius fasciatus | reverse complement strand
AAAAAAAAAAAAAAAAAAACGAAACCTGAGAAGGAAAACAAAATGCAAGCAAACATCAACAGAAAGCATGAAAATGCTATGTTGTGATCCACACTCAGATCCCACAGGCCTCTCCTTGGGTATATATGGCTTTCTTCATCATTGAACAATTGGAACTGGTTTGAAACATCTCATTGTTGTTTTTGTTTAATTATTTTTTTTATTAAAGCTTTTTATTTATATAACATATGTATGGGTAGTTCCCCAGCATTGATCTTTACAAAGCTTTCCATTACAAATTTAACCCCCAGTCCCCTCCCCTCCCCTAGATGGCAGGAAGTCCACTACATGTTAATAATGTTGAAATACTTGACAAGTTGTGCAAGAAAAATCCTGTCTACAAGAAAAAAAAAGAAAATCAGAGAAAGGAAACACAATGCAAGCAAACCTCAATAGAGAGCATGAAAATGTTATGTTGTGGTCCATATTTCATATCCCTCTCTGTGGGTGTATATGGTCGTCTTCAGTGAACAATTGGAACTGGTTTGAGACAATTCTTTGTTGCAGAGAGCCATGTCCATCAGAGTTGATCATCATGTAATATTGTTGCTGTGTATAATGTTCTCCTGGTTCTGCTCGTTTCACTCAGCATCAGTTCATGCAAGTCTCTCCAGGCCTCTCTGAAATCATCTTGTTGGTCGTTTCTTACAGAACAATAATATTCCATAACATTCATATACCATAATTTATTCAGCCATTCTCCAATTGATGGGCATCCTTTCAGTTTCCAGTTTCTTGCCACTACAAAAAGGGCTGCCACAAACATTCTTGCACATGTGGGGCCCTTTCCCTCCTTTAAGGTCTCTTTGGGATGTAGGCCCAATAGAAACACTGCTGGGTCAAAGGGTATGCACAATTTGATAACTTTTTGAGCATGTACCATGCTGATCTTGATCAGTGTTTTGGAATTTTGTTTTTTTAATAAGTAGCAATAACTTACATTTTTATGCTATATTATTTCCATTTTATTGATGAACCAATTGAGGCTCAGAAGATTTTGAGTGTTTTTGCAGTCCTACAACTAACAGATGTCAGATTGGATATGAACTTGGGGCTTACCATTCCAAGACTTTTTATATACTATAATATGTTTCTTCCCTGCCTTGAGCATACCAAAGAATAATTTAGATTTTTCTTGAAGACTTATGGGCTTCAATTTACTGGACTTTGCGTCTGTGCTCACAGTGGTTTAGCCATAACTCTGTGGTATGCTATTTGACCTTTTCTGTGATTGTGCTTTTTGGATTTATCTGATTTTGAGAGATTTTTTGTTTGTTTTGTTTTTTCTCATTGGTTATCATCCTCTCAGGCAACTACCAGTCAGATTTGTGAAGTCCTTTTTCATACAAACTTCCTTGTATCTTTACCCTAACCCTGTGAGGTAAATATCACAGTTCTCATACATACCATTATGTTGAAGAACTGAGGCTTAAGAAAAGCTCACCACCTAACTGTCATGAGGTCAGCAGTGCAATTCCAACATAGGTTTCTCCTTCCTCCATCTCTATCATTTTTCTTCTCTGACTCATAACATCAACATTGTTGTATACAGCAGGATGCCTAATATCAAATCTGCTACTTTTCATACACTGTATTCTGAAACCAGTTGATCAAATTTCTTATTTTCTATAAAACAAGCAAATTATAGTTTCTGAGTGGGCTTTTGTGACAGCTTTTATCTGCCCCATGGGATCCTCATTTAAATCTGTGTTAGGTGAGTGAGTTAGAGATTTAAATTACTTAAGCTGCCACAAACAAGTAAGAGTTTTTTGCATACTCTTATTTTTCATTTCTGTAATTTACATTGCTTTCCCATTCACTTTGGCATACAGTTGAGAGATTGAAGCTAAAAAACAGGCCCTGTTTATTATAATTTTTTGTTTTAGGCCTCTTGCTCTTTGCACAGGCACTGAAAATTGCATACATAGGGTGGCTATGCTGAACATTAATTAGGATGGAGCTAGGGATCGGACATGTGGTTTTCACTGGCTTAATGAACTCCCTGATGAGAAAATTTCCACCACTGATAGGGTGGCACCTTCTCTGCAATTTATTTTTTTCTTGAAGCCCTGAGAGAGGATGAGAATGAATGACTGACTCATCCAGGATCACATAGAGATGTCAGAGATGACACGAGCCTGGGGCTGTCTTCTTTCTATGATTGAGTCTCTATCCATTATGCTACATGATCTGAAATAAAGAAAAATGTATAAACATAGTATAATCATACTATACACAAATATGTGGGGTGATTATCAATGTGTAGCTAATAAAGAGTTGGGTGGGGGGAAACAATAAGAAAATTCTTAACCTCAGTACTCTAACCAACTCTGAAACCATAACTTTTGGGCAGAGAAGGTGCCCTCCTGAAACAGGAGGAAATTTGTCAAGGAGTTCCCTTTATCAGTGAAATCATAGATCTAGTGCCTATACTGATCTATAATCGGGTCCCTGATGTAGAGAAAGCATATATGTCACATAAATGTTTTCTATTTTTATTAATATATAAAGAGTGTGGTGGAAGGGGAAGGTGATTATAAGCACTTCGATGAGTGTGCCAGATTTATAAACACTTATTATAATATAGAAATTATTGTGAATTTGCAATTTATAAAAAGTAGCATGTTGGCTTTTAGCAGTTCTATTGATTGTCCCAATGTTGGTGTGGTATGAGATTGAATTCTTCCTGAATCTAGTTGGTGACATCATCTTATCCAACTCCACTCTGTGTACAGATGAAGAATCTTGAGTTCCAGAGAGGTGACCCTAAGGTTACCCAGAGACACATTCTGCTGCCTCTTCACCTGCCCTTCCTTCTCATTGCCCTACAGCGTGTTTCTAATTGCAGCAGTGCCCTAGCACCTTTTGTTTTCATGCAGGCCTGTTTGGTGCATGCAGAAAACCCAAATATTTCACTTCATTTTTTGCGGGTAATGGGGGTTTTCAGTCAAGACAACAGAAAAATTGGAGGATTGATAATCTTTCACCTATCTGGTCAGCAGATACAGTACAGCCACGTAGCATTTTCTCTAAGAAGCAGATCAAGAATAAGAAAATAAGTCTACAACCGAACATCTGTGACTGCCTTTATTGGTAACATAGAATGTCAGCAGATACTGGTTAGTGACACTTATTTTTTGTGTATGTTTTAGGAGATCTTGAAGATGTTTCAGTAATGACTTGTTCTCAGTGAGAGTTCATCTCTTTCCATTCTTCCTCTGCTTTCTATTGACCAGTGCTATGGATATAAACAACTGATTGAGTTTATGTGTCTGTTGCCCCACCAGAGAGGCAAACTCTTTTTAGCTTGATTAACAGGATATTACTAAACTCTAAACATAAACTAAGGACCTAAGAGGCCATTGTTCCAAAATACTGTGCCACTCTAAAGCTTATGTTTCATTTGGTGGGTAGAAAAAAATAAAAGATGTCTGATAAATGTAATTTGCTGCTGCTGCTATTTTTGGAGACAAAGGTCAGACAGGCTGAATTTGAACTCACATTCCCCTGACTCCAGGACGCTATCATTGCACCATCTATGTGCCCCCATAAAATTTTACAGTCTAAACTGTGCTGTCATTATGCGCATGTGGAAAATGTCTAAGCAGATATAATTGGACTGCTTTGTGTTTGGTGTGGTAATATATATTGATGGGGAGGAGAAGAAAATAAGCATGTATTAATTACCTCTTGGGTGCTTTACAAATGTTATCTCATTTGATTCTTACAGGAACCCTGTGAGAGGCAGACAGCTAGTGTCTGAGGCCCAGTCACTCTCCACTATGTCTTCCTAGCTGCCTTAAGACTGTGGTTTTGGAGTCAGTCTTTCATCTTGCCTTGAAACCTCTCTGAATCTGATTCTTGTACAAAGAGGGTATGGGGATGGAAGATCTCAAAGGTCCCTTCCAACTCTAGATAGCTAGATTTGTTTGGTTCTTGATTTCACATCCCTTACATAGAAATAGGGAGCCTACCAAATGTCCCAAATTCCACACAGAATTCCTCTTTTTTCTCCATTATGAAGGCTCCCCTTTTCTTTGGGATTATAAATCTGGTTTTCTAGTTATTTCCCAAGGATTCTAGTTATTTCCCAAGGAGAGTTTGGTGGTGTGATTGACAGGTAGGTTGTTGTGGACTGGGGAGGAGTCAGAGGGAGATAAATCCATCTTTTTCCATCTCCCCAGGCATACACCCCAGCTGATATGAGGAAATGTCCCAAATAATCCAAATCTTGATTTCTCTGTGAAATGGAGACAAATCTTGAGTCTCTTAATGCCAGAACTGAAAAGGACTTGTGGGAACAGTTTAAGTCTAATTCCCTCATTTTACCTCTGAAGAAACTGAGGCTCCTGGAGTTTAAGTATTTTGCTAAGAGGTTATAAAATGCATATTCCTAACAAGTACTAATCTTTCCCTATGGGGTTTAAGTTAGAGAGTGTAAGAATGCACCTTTTAAACTTATTACCCATGTTTCTAAGCCTCTTAAGTCTTTTCATTTTTTATTTTTTCTTTTCTTTTCTTTTTTTTGGACATGAGCAGAAAAATGAGATTGTTCTGCAATGGACCAGGGGAAAAGGCTTCTAGGACCTACTTGCCCTCAAATCTTTCCCCATCCAATCTATCCTCTATTCAGCCACCAAAGTAATTTCCCAAGTTTAAATTCAACTATGTCACCCACTCAGAGAACTCCAATGGCACCCTATGGCCTCTAGAATCAGATGCAAAAATCTTCTGTTTGGTATCACCACTCACCTCCTAGCTTTTCAACAAACAAGATACTCCATTTCTCAACTCTGGGCATTTTCCTCTGGTTGTTCCCTATGGCTGAAATACTGTCTCTTCTCATCTCTGCTTACTGCCTTCCCTGGCTTCCTGTAGATCCCAATTAAAATTGATCTTTTACAAGAAGTTTTCCCCTAACCACTCTTAATTCTAGGGCCTTCCCCTTGTTAATTATTTTTCCTATTTATCTTGCACATAAATTGTTTGCATGTTGTCTTCTCCATTGGATTGTGAGCTTCTTGAAGGGGAGGAGAGGGGAAGGAGAGAGAGACAGCTAGGTGGCACAATGGATGGAGCACCAGCTCTGAAGTCAGGAGGATCTGAGTTCTGGTCTCAGACACTTAACACTCCCTAGTTGTGTGACCCTGGGCAAGTCACTTAATCCCAATTGCCTCAGCCAAAAAAAAAAAAAAAGAGGGGGGGAGAGTTGTCTTTTGCCTCTTTGAATCCCCACTACTTTGCATGGTGTTTGTACTATGGTAGGCGCTTAATAAATGTTTATTGATTGATTTATCCTAGTTTCAAACCACTGGAATCATTTATGACAGTTCTGACAATATAGGAAGTGGGAGTCCATAAAAGTGGCCCCTGAAAGTTGGTTGCACTCAGTTGGAAGCTCATTTCATTCCCTTTTCTGAACTTCCTTTGGAGCTATTACTTTCAGACCATCATCCTTTGGTGATTTTTAAGCTGATCTCTGATTCTTGTTTGTTTCATGACTTCAGTTTAAGGAACAGAGGATGCTGCAAGTTGTTACTCAAGTCATTTATCTGTAGAAACATTGTTATGGTGGTGGTGGAATTCCTATTGTATTATACTCCAGTTATCTTGTGGTTTCATAGACTTTCCTTGAGATAGATTTGGCAACCTAGTTACCATTTGTTAAAACTGTTTCTATGAAGAAATCCTTTCAGACTTTTAGAATCCAACCAACCCTTTTCACAGACTGGGGAACAGCCTGTAGGTAGATCCCTCCTTAGTTGCTTTGTGTTCAGTGTTCAGTTTTCATTCAGTTGTGTCTGACGCTTTGTGACCCCATTTGGGGTTTTCTTGGCAAAAATACTGGCTTGCCATTTTCTTCTTCAGCTCATTTTACAGATGAGAAAACGGAGGCAAACAGTGTTATGACTTGCTCAGGGTCATACATGTAGTGTCTAAGGCCAGATTTGAATTCAGGAAGATGAGTCTTCCTGATTCCAACTCTCTCCATTGCACCACCTAGCTGCCTAGTAACTTTAAAGAGCAGATTGGGCTTCAAAAGTAATGTGATTGGTCTTAGGAATACAAAAAGTTGTCCTAGTTATCACTTTTATTTAACTTACATCATCTTTTGGACTGGGGTTCTCCAAGCTAAGTTTCTTCTGTTTTTCCTTGAGAGTTCAATTTTTTACTATGTGATAAAATATTTATGGTCAGGGCAAATTAACACATTTATTAAAGCTTGAAAAGGACTCTCTTTTTCTCTCTTTCTCTGTTAGTTTCTCTCTTACTCTCTCACTATTATTGGTTTTTACTTAGAACAGTTATTTTGCATCAATTTTCAAACAATCATCTCCTCTACTAGTAGTAGAGACAAAAAGGCAAACTCCCTAGGTACTAAATTTATCTTTCTCCTTGTTGCAATTTATTAAAATCAATTGCAAGTTAAATGGTTCTGCAGCCCTTTTCTGGATGTCTTCTTTAAAAATCCTTCTGTCTCATTACTGCTACTTCCTTTAGCCAATATATAGGTAATATAAACATTTTTCAACAGTTCTGTTCTTGCTACATTTTAGATGTCTTAGTTACTAAAGATAATATGATGGAGCTGTTCTGACCCAGTGATTTGATGACAAATCATAATGAATGAAGACTGACAAGTCCAAAGGAGGTTTGTAAATCCTTTGAAAACTGCAAGCTTGTAGCACACTCTGTATTCTTCAGCATCAGAATCTGCTTTACAATGACCTCTGTTGTCTTTGGAGAGCTGCTGGGACACCAGTTTCCAACTAGTTCTGCCTGAAGGCCTTAGGGATGGCCTGCTACAGTGCTGAGTGTCTTTCTAACTGATAAAGACTTTATGAGTCTTTCTAGGTGATAATTTTATACATTGCTTTTATTTCAGTTCTGTCAACTGGTATTTATTTCCTCTCCTTCTAAAATGTATTCCTTTTAGTTTTTATTCAGGATTTTAAAAATCACCCTCTTTACCAGAGTTTGTTAGTCAGATGAGTGTAATCTTATTGCTGCTGGTTTTGATAGCCTTGAGAAGGGGAACCAGATGTGCCCTTAAAACCTCCATATCAAAGATCTGGGGTTTCTTGCTGGCTTCCTTCCCACTTGAAAAGCTGGAAGAGAGGGGTCACTGGAATACACAGTGCTTTGGAGTCAGAAGGACCTGAGTTCAGATCCCCCTTAAGACAACTTGCTAGCTAGGTGACCCTGGCAAACCACTTAACCTGATTGCCTCTTAAAAATTTTGTTTTGTTTTGTTTGGATCAGAACTGGAGTCAGGAAGCAAGAACACTGGATTTCAACTTCAGCCTCAGACAATAATCAGTTGAACATGGCTGTATCATTTGCTCCTTGTTTCAGTTTCCTCTTCTGTAAAATGGATATAATAATGGCATCTAACTCCCAGGGTCAGATGAGATAATATTTGTAAAGCATTTAGCTTAATTCTTGGCACCTAGTAGATGGGCCTTTTCCCTTCCTGGCCACCTGAATGCAAACACTTATTAACTATAGCACATCCTCTTTGTTGATTATTTACAGTTTATCTTGTATGTATCTTGTTTGTGCATTTTTGTTAACATGTTCTCTTCCATTAAGGACTGAGCTCATTGAGAGTGGAGTCTGCCTTTTGCCTTTCTTTGTGTTCTCAGTACTTATCACAATGTCTGGCACATAGTAGATTCTTAAATGTCTATTAATTGATTGGGCATACTTACTATATGTGTATACTTACTATGTATATACATACTATGTATGTAAAAGGAATCCCTTTTACATCTTGGTCTACAGTGTTACACATAGTCTCAAGTATAGGGATCAGCAAACTACAGCCTAAGGGCCAGATATGACCCTCACTTTTTGTAGGATCCAACAGTTGAGGAAGGTTTTCAGTTTTTTTTTCAAAAATATATTTTGTTGATCCCTGTTAGCTTCGTGGAGTGAGGTGGCTCATAATTCCAAATTGTTTTGTAGAATTACTTGACCATTTCATAGCTCCACTAACAGTATATTAATGAACCTGTAGCTGCAGGTTAATGAAATTGGCATTTCATTAAAATGAGGGGTTTTAATTAAGTATTCTTAGTTTTTTTAAAGTCTTTTCCAATTTTAAATTTTACTTCAAGGTTCAGTCACCTTTCCAAGGCCATGTGGTACTAATAAATTACAAAGCTGAAATTAGCATTCAAGTCTTTGGACTGCAAATGTAAGGCACTTTCAGTGCTGCATCCTATGGAAGCCATAGTATGTAAAGACTTATTTAACTACAGGTTTTGGTATAATACCAATTCTCCTCACACAGACCTTTCTGTCTTTTTATGATTCCAGCAGACACCCTATTTCTAAATTGTTTTGAAATTACTTAATATAATCTTGCTTCAGATAACAAGTGACAATGGCCACAAGCCCTTATGTAGTAAAAGAAAACACATAAATACTAATTGTTATGTAGCAGGAGTTATTTCCTGACTGTTTAAGCTTGGGTTTTTTGTGTTTTTTTTGATAATAATAAAACCAATAATAGGAATAATAATAATTGTAATTTATAAAGCTGCATATGGTTTGTATAAAAGTGGTTTGTTTGCTTTATCTCATTTGAGCCTCACAATAAAACTGTAAAATCCCTGCCACAATTGTATTAGTTTTATTTTACTGAGGATGGTATTTAAGAATCATTGCATGTGATCAAATTAATCACACAAGTAGAAGGTGTCAGAGATGGTGTTTGAACCTGAGTCTTTTCCTATCTCTCTCAGCTTTATATCTCTTACCATTCTGCCTTCCCCAAATGCAACAAACAGTCTTGGAACACAGTTACACCTTTAGAGCTTGAAAGGATCTCAGCAATCATTTTATCTCCTTATTTACAGATGTGGAAAGTAACTGTCCCAAAATCACAGAGATGGCTTAGTGGGAGAAAGGAAATTTGAATCTGGAACCTCTAAAGCCATAGCCAATGCTTTCCTCTTCTTTCTCTCTTCTCTCCCCTCCCCCCCAATTGCAGCACATGGGAAGGTTATATGGCAAATAGACTAGTATATGAAGCAGAACATCAAGCAAAAGTGGATGTAAATACAAAAGTTAGATGTTAACTTTCATCAAATTGGGGCTATGAGGTTTTATCAGGAGAACAGATCATGGCAGAGAGATTGAAAGAAAAGTGAATGCATATTTGATGGTAACTTAATGGCTACCTTTTACTATTTGAAGTATAAATTCCATGGAGAGAGAAGGCTTTTTGAGTGAGGCATTTGATCATCATTTTGGTAACCATTGGGAAACCATTAAATGAAGTTTTTTGAGTAATTAAGCTTTACTAACATTAAGTGCCTACTAAATGCAAGGCTCTGATCTGAGGCATAGAGCAAGTGATGTCTCCTTGTGTTTTGTTCATTCCTGTATGTAGTCACCAAGGTAGGAAAGAAAGAGAAGAAAAACAGTCTAATGGGGATTGGTTTTTTAAGTTCAGTTTTATTTTATTTTTAACTTCTCTGCCTCTTATCTCCTTTTTTTCTCCCTTGAGAATACAAGAAAGACAAAACTCATTACATATAGTCAAATAAAATACATTTCCTGCTTTAACCGTGTCCAAAAAAAGTAGGCCTTAATCTTCACTCTCAATCCATCACCTGTCTGAAAGTGTAGGTAGCATTTTTCATCATGCGCTTTCTAGAATTACAGTTGGTTGTTGTGTTGATAAGGGTTGCTAAGACTTTCAAAAGTTTGCCTTTTCAGTATTGTTAATGTATAAATTGTTTTCCTGGTTCTATTTATTTCACTCTGCATCTTTTCATTCAAGTCTCCCTCAGTTTCTCTGAAGCCACCTACCCCCTTTCTTCATATCTTGAAGTACAATAGTATTCCATTTTATTTATTTACCCTAATTTTTTTGGCCACTCCCCAGTTGATGAACACCTCCTCATTTCCCAATTTCTGGACAGATCCAAAACCCTGTTATAAATATTTTTGTACATGTGATTTCTTCTCTTTCCTTGATCCCTTTGGATGATATGACCTAATAGTGATATGGTTGGATCAAAGTGTATGCACATTTAATAGATTTGGTGGCATAGTTTTAAATTGCTTTCTAGAATGATAGAACCAGTTCGCAATTCCACCCACCCATTTTCCTCTCTTGTCAGTCTTGCCAATCATGTGGAGATTATTTTGAAGAATGAAAGATCTGTAATTTGTTTATAAGACTACAGTAATTTATTTTATTTTTATTTATTTTATTAAAAGCTTTTTATTTACAAAACATGAGTGATTTTTCTACATTGACCTTTGCAAAACTTTTTTTTTTTGTTCCAAGCTTTTCCCCTCCTTCCCCCCACCCCTAGATGACAGGTAATCTGATACATGCTAAATGTGCTAAATTATATGACAAATCCAATATATGTATACATATCTATACAGTTATCTTACTGCACAAGAAACATCAGATCTATTTAGATGTGTTTCTTGTATACAACATATTGTTGGATTCTGGTTTTTAATCCAGTCTGCCATCCGCTTCCGCTTTATGGGAGAGTTCATTCCATTCACATTCACAGAGTACAGTAATTTAAAAAAATTTAAGTTATTCTTATTTTGCAATAAGATTGTAATGATGGGTGACAAATCTAAGCAAAATTTCTCTCCTCAACCCAAATTGTTTCTCAAATAGCGTGTGAGTTCTTATTATTCTAAGTTAAATTAAATACTTAAAAAAAATAATGAGGATAAGGTGCAATATGAGTGTAGGGTACTTTTGATAAACATTTCAGTATGAATAGTGTACATGAGCAACTATGATGTATATAATCAAATCTCTTCAGCATAGGACCATACATGGCAAATTTAACTTAAAAGTTTTCTAAGGAAGAAAATATATTTCTTGTTGGCAAAACGCAAAAACAATAGATTTCATTTGGATATGTTTTAACCTTTTCATTGTTCTTTGTACCTGGAAGTAGTTTTGAGGGAAATTGCACAAGTGGGAAGGGATATAAAAAGGTTTTTCCCAATTTAATTTACTTAATTCCACAGGTTTTTATTGAGTGCCTGTTTTCTGATGCAGTATGTTGGACAGTATGGATGATAATAAAGAGTTTATTGGGAGAGATTCATTTAGAGATGAATACACAGTAAATATGACATGCCTAAAAAGCATTATGGAAATTAGAGGAAGGAAAAAGCAATTTTTATTGGCAGGAGGGAGCAAAGAAGTCTTCTTGGAGGAGGTGGCATTTAAACTGGACCTTAGAGCCTAGACAGGGTTTTATTGAGTAATAAAGTGAAGACATATCTAGAGCCAGAGGGAGATAGCTGTATGTAGTTAAAAGTCAACAACTGATGGAATCTGATTACATTTTTTTAATTTGAATTAATGCATTAACATTATGGAGAATAATTTCAAGTCTCATAATGAGATATCACTGCTGCTGACTTAATTGCTTTGATTTTTGAATTGATGTATATCTTCCTTAGCATTAACATTCATGGAGAGAATTAAAGAAAAACACCCCAAATCACAAAATTATTCATGTACATTTTGTGGTTTAATGATACTCTGGAAGAAATGTGACAGGGCATTTAGTTCTTCATCTGTCTTTCTATTGTCTACTACCCTTTGATGTACACATCATATGGTGCTTTTTTGCATTTTTAAAGCACAAAAGTTGTTCATATAAAGTAGTAATGAATTAGATGAGTAAGTGGTGGGACTATATAGTCCACATTGTCTGTCTATGAAATTGTGCAAAACACAGAAGTATTGACAATGCAATACATAAAGTAAGTTTCTCAGGTCTGTATTAAAGCTCATGTGTAACTTGAAAACAATGACTTGAAAGCCTATAATGTGTTTCCTCTTTTGCCCCTAGGTGTGACATTTGTTGTATTACCTTCCGCACACATCGGGGGTTGCTGCGTCATAATGCAGTTATCCACAAGCAGTTTCCAAGAGACCCTACAGGAAAGCCTTTTATTCAGAACAATCCTTCAATTCCTGCTGGCTTCCATGATTTAGGATTCACTGACTTCTCTTGTAGGAAATTTCCTCGCATTTCTCAGGTATTCTGCCTTAATTAATTTAAAAAATAGGAGTTCACTTACTGAGCTTCCATCTTTGCATTTTGTTAATTTAGAACCTTTCTTCTAAGAATACAGGTTTTGTGCAGTTCTTCCCTTTGTGAGATTTGGTGGAGAAGGGACTATATATATATATATATATACACACACACATATCTTTTATAAATAGACCCTGGAACTTTTTACAGACCTATGAAAATCAAAAAACTGTAAAAAGGTAAAAAAATGTAAACTGAGGATAAGTTCTAGTATGTATTTTCCCCAAATTTCCACTATCTCTTAATTGTTCATAGTTTTGAAATAGTATATCTGGATTAGAGGTAAAATCCTCTTTCCCTTCTCTTCTTACTTTTTTCTCTATTGCAATGGTTCTCAACCTGGGTACTATGAACTTGGGTGTAGTTCTTGCTTACTTTTTTGATAACTATTTTGAATGTTAGTGGTTTCTTATGTAATATTGTATGTTTTATTTTATACATTAAAAACACTTTTTTTTTTTCTCTGAGAAGAGATCCAGAGATGTTACCAGATTTCCAAAGTAATTGGAGAGGTATTCAGTTTTTGTGGCTAGGTTTTGCCAAATACTATCTAAAATTATAAATGGGCTTAGGACTTTACCAGTCACACTACCCAAATGGCTAACATAAAGAACTAACTAAAATAATAATAATAATAAGCAAATTTATTTGGAGAAACACTAAAAATGGGTCATTCGGAAAACTCTTTAGAGACCATAGAGCTTGCCTATTCCAACTTGCTCATTTTCTAGATGAACAAAAGAAAGCATAAAGAATTAAGTCATTTTCTTAATTTTCTTTCCTGGGCAGGAAAGTCTCAGCCTAGTACTTAATATATCAAGAAACTCAGTGCAGGAGATAAGAATATAAAAGTTCTCTACTTATTTAATAGAATCATGAATTGATTGAGCTAAAAAGGGATCTTTTAAAGATCTTTGAGTCCAGTCCTTTCATTTAATAGATGAGGAAGTTGCAACTCAGAAGTTGGCCATGGTCACACAAGTAGTGTACTGTGTATCAATGGCTAAGGATTAAGAAAGAAGCATACTAAAGTCTACAAATGTGCATTGTTTTAAATAAGCATCTGGATTGGAGCTAAAGCTCAGTCTTCACCTTTCCCTTTCGGGCCTACTTGAGTTTTGATTCTCTTTTGTCTTTCCATGCTTCTTGCAGGTCTGGTGTGAAACAAATTTACGAAGATGCATCAGTGAATTCCATCGTTTTATTTGTGAGACCTGCAATAAGGCCTTCCCCATGCTTTCTGCACTCAAACTACACACGCAAACCCATATAGTAGGGGATCCAGGGAGCGAAAAGCACAGAGTACAGTTGAAGTCCTTGACTGACGAGAGCCCCGACCAGAAAGCCTTCATGGCAGCCTTGGGCCTCCAGTCCACCAAAGACGTTCAGCCCGCCCCCCAGGAGGAGCCCGTGCTGGACGACAACCAAGCGATACAGCTCGAAACCCTGAAAAGCGGCCTACCTCAGGAGCCCGGCAGCACTGGCTTGCTCACTTTGTCCCCTCTTAGTGCAGCTTCCCTGGGGGGCTCTCTCACGGTCCTCCCTCCTACCAAGGAAAACATGAAGCACCTGTCTCTGCAGCCCTTCCAGAAGGGCTTCATCATCCAGCCTGACAGCAGCATCGTGGTCAAGCCCATTTCCAGCGAGTCCGCCATCGAGCTGGCAGACATCCAGCAGATCCTGAAGATGGCGTCTTCGGTCCCTCCCCAGATCAGTCTTCCACCACTCTCCAAGGCCCCTGCCGCTCCCATGCAGTCCATTTTCAAGCACATGCCTCCGCTGAAGCCAAAGCCCCTGGTCACCCCTCGCACAGTGGTTGCCACCTCTACCCCCCCGCCCCTGATCAGCGCCCAGCAGGCCTCCCCGGGCTGCATCAGCCCCAGCCTTCCTCCTCCGCCATTGAGGCTGATCAAGAACTCGGTGGAAGCAGCCTCCAACTCGCACCTGCTGCAGTCCAAGTCGGGGGCCAAGCTGAGCCCATCCTCGCAGCGCTTCCTGCAGCCCCGCGGGGAGGCCTCGGCTCAGCCGGAGATGAAGACTCAGCTAGAGCAGGACAGCATCATCGAGGCCCTGCTGCCCCTGAACATGGAGGCCAAGATCAAGCAGGAGGTGACGGAGGGCGAGCTCAAGGCTATCATCGCCGGAGCGGCCGGCAAGAAGACCCAGGCTATGCGCAAGGTCCTGTACCCCTGCCGCTTCTGCGACCAGGTGTTCGCCTTCTCAGGCGTCTTGCGCGCCCACGTCCGCTCTCACCTGGGCATCTCTCCCTATCAGTGTAACATCTGTGACTACATCGCCGCCGACAAAGCCGCCCTCATCCGGCACCTGCGCACGCACAGTGGCGAGCGGCCCTACATCTGCAAGATCTGTCACTACCCCTTCACCGTGAAGGCCAATTGTGAACGGCATCTGAGGAAAAAGCACCTCAAAGCCACGCGCAAAGACATCGAGAAGAACATCGAGTATGTCTCCAGCAGTGCCGCCGAGATGGTCGATGCCTTCTGCTCCCCGGAGACGGTGTGCCGCCTTTGCGGCGAGGACCTGAAGCACTACCGGGCCCTGCGCATCCACATGCGAACCCATGGCGGGGGAGCCGCCGGCTGCCTGAAAGGCCGAAAGCCCTTCGAGTGCAAGGAGTGCGGCACCGCCTTCTCCACCAAGCGGAATTGCGTTCATCACATTCTCAAGCAGCACCACCATGTGCAGGAGCGTGAGATCGAGAACTATGTCCTTGCAGTGGACTGTGGTGGGGGTCCTCGAGAAGTCCAGGCCCCTGATGCCTCAGTGCTACTTGAGGAGACTGGCTGTGGGCCCTATGGGGATCGAAAGCCCCTCACTGCCTTCCTGGAACCCCAGAATGGATTCCTTCGAGGGCCCACTCAGCAGTCCCTGCCTCCCCACATCTCCATCAAGCTGGAACCTCCAAGCAACTTCTCAGTGGACTTCAATGAGCCCCTTGACTTCTCACAGAAAGGAAAGGGCTTGGCCTTGGTCCAAGTGAAGCAAGAGAACTCTTTGCTTGGTTCCTCTCCTTATGACTGTTCCATGGAACCCATTGACCTCTCCATCCCCAAGAGCCTTCGGCGGGATAAGGATACCACAGTGCCAGGTGAAGCCAAAAAGCAAGAGCCGGGACCCAGCTGTAGCGACCAGCTCTATGCCTGCCCACCACCTTGCCCCACCCTGCCTGTGTCTTTTGGAGCCAATGGGAGTTTGGAGAAGCCGGCCGTGACTACAACGGCCACCACCACTGCCACCACCAATCTTCCACATCCTGCCCAACCCCTTCAGGCCCCCCTCCACCTCGCCGTCCCTATCATCTCCCCAGCCCTCCTGAGCAACTCGGCCCTGCTGCGCCCTCTGCGGCCCAAGCCACCCCCACTTTTGCCAAAGCCCCCTGTGACAAAGGAGCTGCCCCCTCTGGCTTCCATTGCCCAGATAATCTCGTCTGTGTCCTCGGCCCCCGCCTTGTTGAAAACAGAGGTGTCAGATCCCCTGCTGAAAACCTCCAGCAATCCCATGGTCTCTGAGAAGCTAGGAGGCGCAAAGCAGAAGGCTGCAGCCATCAGCAGTACGGGCAGCCCCAGAGATCCCGGGGACCTGGCACTGCAAGCCGGCAGCCCTGGGGCTGCCTCTTCCATGGAGCACGGATCTACCGGTTTGTCAAAGAAGAGGGGTCGAAAGAAAGGGGCCAAGAACCGACCCAAGACCAACAGTGGCAGTGTGGATCTGGAGTCCAGCGGAGAGTTTGCCAGCATTGAGAAGATGCTGGCTACCACGGATGCCAACAAGTTCAGTCCGTTCCTGCAATCAGCCGAAGGTGATGTCCAAGAGGAAGGTCTGCCTGCTGACCACAACGGGCCTAGTGATGACGAGCTGGACGGACCAGATGAAAAGCTGCTGAGGGCAAAGCGTAATTCATACTCTTCCTGCCTGCAGAAGATCAGCTGTCCGTACTGTCCCCGAGTGTTTCCATGGGCCAGTTCTCTCCAGCGACACATGCTTACACACACCGGTAAGAGCATCCTATCTGTCCATCTGTTTCCCCCAGCCCAATCCTGGGCCACCAGAGGATAGTATTGTGTGAGGAGCCGAGGCAAATATCTCCATAAATACATCTTTCCCTCTAAGGGACTTTGGGCAATATTGTAGGGTGATCCTTATAATATTCTCCCCCTTTTCCAAACCCTCAATTCTTAAGAGCCATGCATTTGCCTGGCAATTCACCCTGTTTTTCAGTGTTTTCAGGCTGTGAGCCTATTTCTTCCCTTAGGTCCAACACCTTGAAGTTCTGTTCTTGCTGATGTGATAGGCTAAGTTTTTATCAAAGTATTGGAAGGTGAAAGTAATTGCATACTAATCTTTAATATCACCCTTCTGATTTGCCTGATTTTCTTGCTTGAAAATTTATTGATGCAGAGTGCTTGAGTTAAATACAAAGAGAATGAGGTTGAAAGGAGACTTTGTAGGAAGATATTGAAGCATACTGAACTCTGCATTAATAGGAGACATTGTATCCTAGTGTCCTTTACCAGGAAACCTTTTGCTTCCAGCATTGAATTTAGCTTTTTTTTTTTTTTTTTCCCTGAGGCAATTGGGGCTAAGTGACTTGTCCAGAGTTAAGCAGCTACTCAGGTCCTCCTGAATTCAGGGCTGGTGCTCTGTCCACTGCACCACCTAGTTTTTTTTTTTAATCATGCTATCCTTTAGTTGTCTTAAATGTTTTGGTAGATTTTATTTTCTCAGAAGAAAAGAATTTGATTATTGAAGAACAGAAAAGAGGATTTTGATCTTTAACTTAGGCAGGATGATATTAACTGAAGACTATTGTTATTTACCAGTTTTGTTACCTCTCTGTTGACTTTACTAAGATCTTTACTATCATTGTGTTCTTTTCTATTTTCCTGCAAATCTCCACATATTCCTCTGCATTAATTTTTTTTATCCTTCATTATGACTCAGAAGTACTGGGTTACACTGATGTGCCACAACTTGTTTGCTAAGGAGAAATTCCTGGTGGGCCATGGTTGGTCTTCTAGATAGCAAGAGTCAAGCTTCTTGGTCCTGAATGTCACTTCAAAGAAACTAAAACAGGGGACTAATACTTAAAACAGTTTGATGCAGCATGAAGTAAAAAGAAGATCTATTCCCTAATGTTATTTGAAAGAGCTTTGAGAAGTATGTTTCTGGTCACTCTTGTTATTGTTACTTTAGTTCTTTTTGGAAGACTTTTAAAATAAAAAAGTAAACTTAAAGTACTTTAGGTCATTTGGATTCCATGTGATTCTGAATTGTTGCTCAGGGTGAGGGGAGGGTAGAAGGTATCCCTGCCTTTGGGATAATTCAGTTTTAGCAATCATGTGATAGAATGAGTGATTGTAGAATGTATGGGGAAATAGCTATAGTTTGGGATTAGAGATGAGTCCACACCCTTGTTATTGAGAGAAGTCTTATTCAGAAGGCTTTTTTTTTTCCCCCTTCTAACTGGGCTTTGCAGGAGAGAAGAGAGGTCAGTAAAGAGAGGGTGATGATAAAACATAAGAATGGCCAGAGTCCCTGACTGATACCAAGGAAGAGGGAGAGGTGAAGTTAGATCTGCTCTGTAGGGAGAAACCATAGGGAGCTGGGTGAAAACTGCAGTAATTGGGGAGTGATAATCATAAGAGCTGAGATAGTTGTCGCTACAGAAGAGCATTAGGCTGATGCTGGAGGCAAGGGGTCCAAGAAACTGGTGTTAGTCTCGGCTTCACCAAACATGGGGGCTGCCCTGTTTGATATCTTCTACAAAGCCAGTTGACCATCTTAAGCTTCATTTTTCCTTCAGTCTAAAGAAGAGCCTGTATACTTTTCTAGGATTGTGAGGAGGAATGGAGCTTGGCTGGAGTGGTCAAGATGGACAAAACAGAGGCCAAGATCCTGCAGCACTGTACACACTGGTCCTATTGCCACCTGAATGGAAATATTTCCATCTAATTATATTCTGTTCTTGGAATTTATACAAACTGTTCATTGGTGTTTTTCTTTCTTTTCTGAGTTTGAAGTGCCGCAGATCTGAGTATCAAGCCTTAAGACATTAGTAGACTGTTGATAGAGCGCTCCCTGGTGGAAATGTGTGGTTCTTAAGTATCCAGGTTCATTTTGAAAGTTACTGCTGAATTTTTAACTTTCCATTCAAAGGAGTTTGACAAAGTAAAATAATACTTTTTCATCGAAGAGAGAAATTTAGGAGTGATAAGTAAAGAAGTATTAAATGCCATATGATCCATATGGCAATCTTACTTTGCAGCAGTTTTGAATGACAGTCTTCTCATCACCTGTTTAGTTTATTGAGAAGCAGGTCTTTTAGAAAAGCAAGTTTCCACATTTCATGGCACAGATTGCTGCACTGGTCTAAATATTTAGCTCTGTTGCTGGATGTGCATTTGTTCTTTGTCATCTTTCTGTCCCTCTCCCTCATTGTCAAAGTCAAATACTGCATCTAAAAGTCACTTATCTCCATCTAAGAATGTTTTTTTTTTTTTTTTTTTCCCCTTGTACAAGTTAATTTACCTTTGGCCATTGTTCTGTAGGAAAACTGATGTTATTCTGAGGTACTACAGCAGCTAGTATTTCCTTTGAGAAGTTTTGCTTATGTCTTTGCAGGTGCAAGTACCTGTCCTTACTTGCCTGTAAAGGTGTGAAGCAAGGTTAGTTTCGATTATTTGGTTCTGGATGCCAAAATGTCACCTTGGCTTAAAATGAGTCAGTGATTTCACAAAAAGACATAGGATCATCAATTTAGAGTTGAATGGGAACATAGAAGCCATCAAATTCCAATCTTCTCATTTTAAAGATGAGAAAACTGAATCATGGTTAATGGAAACATTTTATGATTTTCTTTTCTTGGTATTTATATAGCCTCTCAAATGTCTCGTTTGTCTTCTTTCAAATCATTCCTTAACACAGCTACTAAAGTGTAACACGTGTGTTATGACCACCCTGATTAGAAGTTCCCATAGCTTCCCTATTTTCTAAAGGAAAAAATAGAGGTTTCTTTCTCTGGTACTCAGGTCTTCTATGGAAACCCCTTCCTTTTTTTTTTTTTTTCCCCCCACACTGCTCTTCATGTACCCTGTTTTCCATCCAGATCTCAGTTGCATATACTTTTATAGATCTCTGATTGACTCCCTCCATATCTCTACCCATGGAAGTTTATTCTTCCTCAGCACTTAGAGGAGCTTCCTCTTTTGCCCTGATGTCCCTCCACACACCTTCCTTTCTATCCTCTACAGGAAAGATATTCTTCCTTTTCAGTATTTCATATTTTTTTTCTTTCTCATTTGTATTATGCTTATACACATCTCATCCCTTCACAACTTAAACTTAAGAACAAGCTAGATATACATTTTCATGATTTCAGTGTTGATTCCCTTGTGACTTGTACATTGTGGGTCAGAGGTGTCAGACTCCTTGTTGGAATCAGATTTGTTTATGACTCTTACGCATTCATTTCTGTTTGAGGTTTGTTTGTTTGTTTGTTTACCACTGGTAATAGAAAACTTAATAAAAGTTTGTTTGAAGTGAAATGTTTTGATTAGTCCATGACATTCTAACAGCTTTTCTTATAATGCAAATGTAAACTCTTCACATTCATGGTTGGTTATGCTCTCTCCATAGACAAAAAAAACCTCTTCATTGATGACATAATTTATTTTGGTGGGGGAATAATCACAATGGTGACAACCAAATTTCCCCGTCCCCCAAAGGAGCTGCTCTCATCTAGATGTATAGTTTGAATTATATTCTGTATGAATATACACAGGTTACATGCTCATGAAAGTGTTGTCCAAAATTGTAATCTTTCTGAAGTACTCATATAATTACTCAAATTTGTTAGGTAGTCACCTTTTTGAGGATTTTTAAAAAAAATATAATTCTAAAATATAAACTGGATTTTACTACCAAGCCAAAGGATCAACAATAGGCTCATAGAATATAAATCTGGAAGGAATTTCTGATCCAATGCCCTCATTTTCTAGATTAGGAAACTGAGGAAGTGATTTGCCTAAGATCACACAGATAGTAAATATGTAGAAGAATTAGGATCCAACATTCTTTAGAATGTCAGTCTTTTAAATAATATTTAAAAATTAATTGTTTTCATAACTTGCAAAGTACTTTTATCTCAATTTTTAAGTTCCTTCCTAGCTTTATTGGATATTATATTTAAAATGTCATGTCTTCATGACGAGGAAATATCTATTCCTTCCACATTCAAAGATGAACCCCTTTGGTATATATTCCTCAATGCCTATTCTAGTTTTGAGGTAAAGGGTGTGTGTGTGTGTGTGTGTGTGTGTGTACACAAGTACTGCCCATTTTTACTCCAACCTGTATTATGATCAAGTTAGAAAGTTCCCAGTGAAAAAGCTCCCTTTGCATAGACATCAATTATTCTGTAATTTAGATAGTATTAAGAGAGTTGGCTAGAGCATCAAAACATTAAAAGGCTTGCCCAGGGTCATGTCATCAGTACTTTCAGAACCAAAGACCATTTCTCCTGCCCCTACCACAGCCTTGTTATTTTCTAAAATGTATAAAAACAGTGTTTTACAGGAGTTCATTTAAATTTGCTTAATTAAAAAAAAAATCAACAGCCAAGTTTTAGTTATGGAATGCCTTTATTTTTAAAAATATGCAGGCAAAAGTATTTGATTATCTGCTTACCTTGAGAGACTTTCTTTATCAGGGTTGGGATTTGTGGAAAAAACATCTGTGGACAAATAGGATTTTTCACATTTACCATTCGTTCAGGAATGTTGGCGTTTGTGGGGAAAGTTAGCATTTTTTAGCATTTGTTCAGACACATTTAGCACTTACTGTGTACAGAGGACAGGCCCCTACCCTAAAGGGTTCAAACACAAGCATAATTATAATATGTAATTGTATATAGGAAGTGAAAAGCCTGAGGGAGAGGGCTCTCTGGTAGATATCTCATTAAACTTGGAAGGATAAGAATTGAACAAGGCATTTTAGGGAATTTTGGGAGCAGTGACCCAAAGGTAGGGGAACACAGAGCTGTGTCTAGGTGGTAACTTATCTTCCCAGCAGGCATCAAAGTATTTCTTAGCCAAATTTGTTTTGAATGAATCATTCTTTTTTTTTTTTTTTTTTTTTTTTTTTTTTAAATCTTATATTGGGAGAAACCATTATAGGTCTTTGATACAAAGATAACACTGCTTATGTGGGGACTAAGTTTTGGGGGAAAAAAAAACCTCATTTGGAGTTCCCATTTATTTACTCCAATAACTGAAATTTTAAGGAAGTTTACTAAAATACTCTTTTCTGTTCATTTTTTCCCTCCTCAAACAAACTTGAAGTATTCAAATAGTAATAAAAGACTGATTAAAAATTAAGGCTTACACCAATGTGTAAAAATAATTTATGTATAATGCTTCTAAGTTTACAAAGAATTTTAATTAGCATTAATTTTACTTGAACTGCACACTAGCTTTCTGGGGTGGTTTTTGTAGATATCAATTCCATTTTACAGATGAGGAAATACATGTGAAATGAAATGACTGGTCATACTAGGAAGTTTTAGAGATGCCATTGAAAGCCATTTTAGCTGCTGGGCCACACTATATCTGAAAATAATGCTTATGCAGTTAAGAAATTTATTATAAGTTTATTATTGCTTTTGAATTTTGATTGTTTGATGTCCTTAGATTTTTAACTTGCTTTAAAATATAGGAAGTATCATTTGAGTCCTTAAAAAAGTCTCTTTCAAGGATATGTTGTCAAGTCATTGACAACTTCTTCCTGTAATGGCAGGGGAATGAAGGGGAGGGGAAGAATAGAATTTGAAGAGAGGAAAATATAGAAAATACAGTGACTGATGGATGGTAATATGAAAGCAATTGTTCTTACTAATCTTTCTGTTTAGCCTTATGTCATTTTCTATTTGACATCATTTGTTATCTTCTTTAAAAAAAAAATTAAAATGAGTTCTTCGTTACTGGTAATTCTTCTCCCATGACAATCACCAAGAATTGAAAGCCTAAACATTTATTTGAAGCTGAACAACAGATAGTAGTGTTTTACACAGCATTCCATAAAACACCTGCTAAACTTTAAAAATATTGAAATATTCTGGCTTCATTGAAGAACTAGTAGAGTTCTTATGATTTTTAAAAATCAATTTATTTAAAACTTGAATACAAAATAGAAAAAAATGCCACAGGCACAGCAGAACATGAGAGTATTCAAAACACGAAATGGTAGATTTCCGTTCCAAGAAATCCTATAATCATAAATATTGCCCATTGTGTTCAGAGCCATCCACCTTTTCTTTGCTTCCATGTAGGTTCTTTAGTTTTATGCTGTACATTTTTTACTTTTCATGATTTAAATAAAAATTCAGGTAGTGCTAGGTTTCTTCCCCCCCCATCATTAACTAGACTGTAAGGAGGCAGGGAAGTTTCAGCTGTAGCTGCCCTAGTTGCCCCTTACCTGGGTGACTGACATCTGACTTGGGACCTCGTGATCTGTGATCTGTGCAAACTGGGCACTTCCAGGAGATGCTGCAGATCCCAAGCTTCTGCTTGCTAAAAAAGGAGTTGTTTCTTTTTAATCCAAAACTCTGGGTAAAGATAAAGGTCCCCTGTGTTTTTTGTGTCATGCAATAAGACCTTTGTGCCTCATGCTTGAGTTGCACATTAGCCTCAACAGTGCTAAGGCTATGCGACCAAAGGCCTTGGGGCTGTAGCTGTTTGTTAAAATATAGCCATATGAAACCTCTCCTCTTGGCAGATTGGGAGGCTGTGACCTAAGAAGCTGGTAGAAATGCCTAATCCCTGCCACCACAACCAAAAGCCTACCTTGGCGGATCTCCCACTCTTAAGTCTTTTTCTTTATTTCCATCCCCCCTTCCTCCTCTTCCCCCTCCCCCCTTCACCCCCCCCCCCACACACACACAAGTGTTAGCACATGGACAGTTATGGTCACGGGGACCTTAACTTGGATTTTGGTAAGCTTGTATTTACAGCATTAAAAAAATTGAAATAAGAGAAGATGGGATGACCTGAACATTTTAAGGTGTGAATGACCTATATCTTTCATCATCCTGTTTGGAGGATTTAAAACAGGAAATGGGGCAAGAAAGGGGAGGACTAAAATTGAAGTAGAATTTACTAGGAATTTTCCCTATTAAGCAAGGGGAAGCCCTCCTAGGAGCCATTCTTTTAGAATAAATGTTAAACTCTTATAATCCAGATCCAGTAGTTATTAATACTTAACTTTTTGAAAGGTGAGAGCAGGGATATCAGTCCCCTGATTCACCCAGAAGGACAGCATTTCTTTTCTTCCTATCTTTACCTCCTCTTGGAGTCCTTTCTGGATGGGTCCCGGGTGTCGAGGACAATTTCCTGAGTATTTTGTCTATGAGTTGGCATGGTATTGGTGTGGAGTTAGGGGGTGAGTGAGCTTTTGGAGTCCAGCAGGACTGGCTTTGGTTCCTTCTGCCTCTTGCACACATTGACTATGTGACCCTTTTAGCAGGCATTTGTCAGCTGTGGGAGAAATAGTTTCTACACTGGGGAATCCCCTTCTGCCAGAACAAAATTAAAAATTTTTAATTGCTCAATATTTCATTCAACATTATGAAGAATAATAGCGTGTTTTACTCTGGCTTTGAGACAATGGATATTTTGTTGTTTTGTTTTTATGAGCAAAGTGCGGGGGAGGAGGGGGACAATGACCAATATTGCCCAGCAAAATAAAGTAGCTCTTACCTTTCATTAGGAAGTCAGATAAATCTATCTTTTTTCCTGCTTCAGGTCAGAAGCCCTACCCTTGTCAAAAATGCGACGCCTTCTTTTCTACCAAATCTAACTGTGAACGGCACCAATTGCGCAAGCACGGAGTTGCCAACTGCTCCCTGAGAAGAAACGGGCTTATCCCCCAGTCAAAAGAAAGTGATGTTGGATCCCATGATAGCACAGGTAGTTCTTTCAGGTTATTCAGAACAAAGAAAGAAAGAAAGAAAAAAACAAAGACCATTCGTGTTCTTTTTGTTAAGGTGTTTAGAGGTGGCCACCAACCAGTCCAGGCTCCCCTGGGGCTGGTGGTCAGGGGCCCTGAGAGACACCAGTTCAGAAAGGCCGGACCCTCCCCAACAGGCCTGGCAGGCAGCCAGCACTTTTGGAAGCCCTTCCTCCAGTTGCTTATGGTTTTTTCCAAAGCTCTTGCTAATAATGGCCTCAATGAAGGTGTGATAGCTCTGGGGCTTTTCCCCTCTGGCCCACAGAGCTGCTGTACTCTGGTTTAATGGCTTGTCTGCAGGGCCTTCCTCTTTGGTGGTCGGCATTTCGTAGGGCAGATAAGGGAGCCCTGCACTGGAAGGGTCCGGCCTGTGGTCGGAACCTGCAGCTGCTGGGAGGAGGGAAGAGTTTGTGTTTTTTCCCCCTCTGCACTCTTTTCCCAATACAAAAGTGTAGTTTCTTTAGAGCACTTTGCATGTCCTTTCCTCCGCTCTACCTGAACAGGTGTCTCATGCTGACTGTGCTTTGTTCCTTCAGTCCCTCCCTGAGCAACCCCTGGCTGCCGCTGCAATCTCTGCCCCTTTAGCTTGCTCTGCCGACAGTCTTCTGTGTTTGCTCTCGTCCCTGGTTCTCCACATGGAGACTTTCCTCCTCT
Organism: Myrmecobius fasciatus; assembly: GCA_023553655.1. Lineage (NCBI taxonomy): Eukaryota > Metazoa > Chordata > Mammalia > Dasyuromorphia > Myrmecobiidae > Myrmecobius > Myrmecobius fasciatus. The sequence goes on along the minus strand of JAJPUD010005076.1, from coordinate 108,880 downwards.
CCTCACCTCCCACCAAGAGCTGGTACAAATTTGCTAAGTGGTGTGGCTGTTATTTGGTTATATAGTATTGCAAGAAGTGGTTGCAAATCTTGAGAATGTTTTAGCACTGAAATCCTTGGCATTTGGCCTTTTCTGGGGGGGGGGGGGGTTGGGAACTCTCACCTTCCCATAAAATGTATTTATTTACAGTAGTAGTTGCAGCCTTGGGACTCTGGTAGTCCTTGCTTTTTCTTTCTCTGACTGAGCATAAAGATTTGAATGTGGGTTGGGGTTGGAAGCAGTATTCTTACTAAGTTTCCACAGGATGTGCAGCAAACTGGTTCTTTTTAGAAACTGTTGGCAGTCTTGCCACTTGGTAAGAGGAGGAGAGAATTAGCCATTTCTGAATCAACGACATCTTCCATTTTCTTGGGAGATGCTACTGAGTTGATTGGGTCAGAAGTAAGACTCTTTCTTTGCATATAATGCAAGAAAGAATGATTAAGGAATAGGCAAGTATTCAGGGGGTTGGGCTCCCTGTATGCATAGTTCCCACTGCCATAGCAAATTTACTGTGTAAGTAAAGTAGTTTTTAGATTTAGACCTTCTAATTAATTTAAATGTGTTATGGGCATAATGGTATGCCTTTTGCCTTATCTTTACTCCCATTTACATATTATCTTTCCATATATATTATGCTATAAATATTTTTATTTTCATTTTATCTTTTATTCCCCTCTCACTCGTGCTTAATTGCATTTTATATTAGAAAGATAGCCAGCTTTCTATCATTTCTATCATTTTTACTATGCATAGTAAAAGCAGATTCAGAGGTTTTGCTCAATTCTTAGATTCCTTGTGAGCCCCCTCCTCCATCCTTCACCCCCCCCCCCCAAAAAAAAAAAAAAAAAAAAGTAATCTCATGACCTGTTCTACTCTTCCACCTCCAGGAAACCCATGAAGATACTGCAAGTGACCATTGTTAATATTTGACTTTGGGCCATAATGCTAATTCCTTGTTTTCATGGTTTATGAATCCTGAAGTCACTCAACAAACTATAATTCCAAATATGTCATGGTAAAGACAGCCCTTGGGTTTAAAAATGTATTTCTTATTAAACAATTTGATGTGCAGTGAGAATACTTTTAACCTAATTTAGGAACAACTTGTAGGCTACTTTAATAATGGTAATAAATTATATAGTATGAAAGGTAACAGACTTAAGGTTAGGAGAAGAAAAGGAGAGGGTCAAGGAAGTAGAATTCAGAGGTTCTGCCCAGAATATTAAAAGTAAGGTGAGGCAATGGAAGAGACAAATTCTTTTTCTGGATTCCTATCAAGTTAAACTTGAAACTTTGGGAAGGTTATTTTAAAAAAGAGTTGTGGATTTTTATAAAAGAAATGACTTTTGTTATCAAATTGATTTTTTTTTAAATTCCAAAATGTACATTTTATAGCTGAGTTTTAATCTTGCTGTAATATAAGAAGACAAATATTAGATGTTCTGCCTCCCCTTTAATGAAAGTGGTCATAAAAGCAACAATATTAAAACTTTGGAAAAAGTAGTTTTAAATGATTGGCCTAAATCAATTAAACTGAAACTTGGGTTTGAGTTCACTCAGAATAGTCAGTGGTCTTCTTCTGAAATGGTGACAGTATTAGTCTGTGTCTGTACAAGAGAATATGACTGGCTGATGACATTCAGATATTATCCTTCTAATCAATATTTAAAAATTCCAAGATCTGTGAATAAGAAGCTTGTTTTCCCTCACTGATAGAATGATTGCCCCTACTGTTTCCCTGAAATAAGCTTACCATTCTCATACAGGAGAAAAAAAAATTTTTTTTAAGAACTTGAATGAATTAGGTGAAGTGCAGACACAAAATAACTTTCTTACTATCAGTTTCATTGACTGAGAACACAAGCTATAGGTTCTATACAGGTTGCAGGTTGTCCTGGTTAAGTGAATAACTTATATATAGTAAGCAGCAGAAATTTAGAAAGCAGTTTAAATACCTCCAAAAGCCTCCTTTGTTTCACATGATGAAAGAATTACAGATTTATCTTTAGATGAGTTGCCAAGCTGATTTTTAAAGTGAATTTAAAATGGATTTAATATTATTAGAGATGACTGGTAATTTTACACCTAATAATTTAAAGCAATTTTTCAACTCAATGTGATATGCATATAATATACCATTGTCTTGTGCTAAGGATTGGGCTAAAAAGATTAAGACCCTGCCCTAATGAAACTTATAGTTTAAGAGGGAAGATAAAAATAGGTGAAGTTAGAAAATATATTAACTGGCTTTGTGATCTTAAGTGAAGCATTGTGGCAGAATTTGATGACTAAAAGTATTGGGGATAGGAGAGGTTAAATATGATCAGAAAATAATTTTAGTTGCTTAGACACACCAAATGAGTATAAGAGCATTAATGTTATAAAATATTCCTACTTAATACAAAATATTTAGAGGTAACATCAATTATCCATTTAGAAGAAGTGGCACAAGTGGGAAAATTACCCAGAGTAATTGATTGATTCTACAATTTATTGTTCACAGACTCCCCTTCCCCCCCCCCCAAAAAAAATGGGGGAGGAGCCAGGATAGGAAGTGGTGATGTTATTTAAATATGAAATAATCTTCAAAAAAAAGCATCAGTGACAATGAAAAACCTAGGAAATGAAAGTCTAGACACATTTTAAATGATAGAAGAAAAATAAACTGAACTTGGAAATTATATGTACAAAGTCACAATCTTGTAACTTATAGAAAAGGTAAACATTTGAGTGTTGAGCAGAGAGTAAAATGGAGGGGGGGTTGGGAGAAGAGGATCTCTTCTTTTGCTTTCCTGGTGTTTTAAATATAGGAGAGCATCTTTGATCAGTCTTTATGACTCACATTGATTTATGTGTACAAATGCAAACACTGACTTCAGGCCCAGGCCCATATAGTAAAAAAATAATTCTTTAAAAAAAAAATCATTTTCAAAATACACATGTACCAATACATTTCCAATAGAAGACATTCAGAATTCTTCCCCCAAATGGAAATTCCCATAAAGGCTAGACAAAGAAGAGGAGAATAAAAAAGAAAGTCATATTCAATGTAGATAAATTTTCAGAAAGCTATATCTTGGTTTCCTAAATAGGGTCTTGGAAATCCATCTAATTTCAAGCTTACCTGAATTCTAATGCTAAGCACATTTAGTGCCCTGGACATAAGAAGTCCTTAATACCTATTTGTAGAATAAGTAATTGTCCTTAGATAGATGAAAATCACTGAAATATAAGGAAGGAATGGCTTGCAAATTTTTCATTCTCATCTTAACAGACAGGGTGACAATCAATACAAGACAGGAAATTTGAGAAGAATGAGTTTTAATTGTAATTTTTACAGGATCCTTTCATAATCTACTCATGTAAAAAGTCTTAATTATAAAACATAATTGGACAATCCTGTGATACTTCCTTAGGATTTGTTTTACTCAGCTGCAGAGAGCTTTGAGGAAGAAAACAATTTAGAATCAAAATATGTAATTACAGTTTCTGGCATTTTAATTGTTTTCACATTAAAATAATATTTAAAACTGTTGAAACTCTCATCTTGACAAAGGAAAAGCTGTAAGATACTTAGAATTTTGAAAGGCCCATAAGCCAGTGTTTATTTGACTGCCAAGAATTTATCTGAGCTTTTATCTCAGCAGTTTGTAAGATCTGACAGTGCTTTAATTGAACCATTAGCAATTTAGATAAATAGCAAATCTTTCTATATTAAGTATAGTGTTTTCAGTGGTTTTGCTTTTGCTTATAGACGTTGGAATGAATACATTTGAAAATAAAAGCACATGTTAACTGTGGTAGATAGTGTTCTTTCCTGTTCTTATTACAGCAACAGTAATAATGATAGCAGCTAGCATTTTTGTGGCACCTACTATATGCCAGGCACTGTGTTAAACACTTTACATATATTGCCATATTTGTCCCTCAGATAGTAAACAGGTTAAAGGGTTTGCCTAGAGGCACATAGCTAGTAAGGGTTTGAGGATCTTTCTGACTCCTGACCCATTGCCCTGCCCACTGCCTCACCTAGTTTCCCCAGAGTAAAATGTTATTGAGGCCATTTACACAGATGATGACATCCATTCCTGTGCAGTTCATGTTGTGTCTGATTGGAAATAGATCCAAAAACACAGACGTGGTGGGCAATCACGATTGCAAGTTCTCTACCCTCACAAAGATTTCAGAGTCCTTAATTTTTCATATGCTTTGCAAGACTGATCGTCCAGCAATCCGTGCTTCCTTACTCAAGCCAAGCCCCCCCCCCCCCTTCATATAACCAAATGGTCATTACAGCCTATTTTTACAATACTTCTTAGTAATTCTGATGTTTTTATTCTTGTGTGACGTATATCACATGTCACCTAAAGACAGGAAATAATTTTTCAAAGGAGCTATGTCTATTTTGACTCAGGAAATATTTTCCTGGAGGATTTTTGTTGTGTAAGGTGCCATGTAGACATATTAACTTACTACTAGACTTTTCAGACTATGTGCTTGGGGTTCCTTTCTGTACTATTCTTATGCAAATGTGCGTTTGAGCATTTTGGAGGATGGGAGAAGAGGATTTGTGTGTGTTTGTGCATGCATGCTTGAGTCATCCAGATGCTTGGTTGAGCCACTTTAAACTCCACCATTACTAAGTAACCCCGAGCTGACTATCCTGAATGCACAGAGCTCTCCTTTCTGACAGATCCACACCCTCCTTGTCTTTGCCCCTTGGGAGCCAGGCTTGGTGCGAGGCAGTCTTGTGAGTGGCGAAGGCCAGGAGTTGAGCAGCACAGAGGAGACCAGGGTGGTGTGTGTAGAAGTTCTGACTAACCTGCCTTCCTCGTCAGACTAACCCAAGCCTGACGCTAACCGGGCCTGGAAGAACGCTGGCCCTCCACGGATCGCTGGAGGGGGGATGGGGCCCAGGCAGGAGTGTAGCTGTCCTGAGGCTGGGGGTTGGTCGGGGGATGCTAGGGGCGGTCCCCAGGACCCTGGCAGAGGCGCCTGAGCTCGCACACAGCTTCACTGAAACTCTTCTTCTGTGTTTCCCCATACAGATAGCCAGTCAGACCCAGAGATCCCGGTTGTGGGCAATGAAGTGCTGGACCTCACCTCGAGGGAAAAAGAGCAGCAGCAGGCATCCGAGGGCACCCCTGAGCCCGGCCAGGACGCCCAAGAACAGCCCGCCGAAGAGGTGAAGGAGAAAATGCCCTCACCCAAGGGGAAGGAAGAGGGGGGAGGAGAGGATCCGCAGGAGGAAGAGGAGGAGGAGGAGGAGGAGGAGGGCATCGAAGAAAGGCAGGAGGATGCAGAAGGCCTGGAGGAGGACTCAGTCAGCAACAAAAGTCTGGACCTCAACCTGGCCAGCAAGCTGATGGACTTCAAGCTGGCCGAGAGCAGCCCCGCGCCACCCGGACCCGCGACCTGTTTGGAGCCGGAGAGGAAGCACGCCTGCCACGTCTGTGGGAAGAGCTTCAAGTTTGCTGGAACACTGACACGCCACAAGAAAGCCCACACACACGAGGAGCCGAGCGGCGAGGAGGAGGGCAAGAGCGGGGAGGCCGAGGAACCCACCGGCTGCGCTGCAGAGCCGGCCCTGGGTCAGGAGGAAAGCCCTGGGGACCCGAAGGCCACAGACTCCCCACCAGGGGGACAGGAGAACGAGGAGAGCGAGAGCGTCTCCGAGGGAGAGGGGGCATCGTCAGAAAGGAAGTCCGAGAAGAGCGACGATGACAAGAAGCCAAAGACCAATGGGACGAAGGGCGTCCTCCCCAAGACCGACAAGAGGAAGAAGGTCTGCACGGTGTGTAATAAGAGGTTCTGGTCCCTGCAGGACCTGACGAGACACATGCGGTCCCATACAGGTGAGACTGAGGGCAGCCACCGGGGCCCTCTCCGCTGCCCACCTCGGCTGGGGCACTCGGGACCAGTTCCCTCTTTGGGAAGGACCTAGAAGTGGTGCCCTGAGCACTTCGGTCAGGCTGCCGCTGAAATGGGGCTCCTGGCCCCCAGCAGGAGGCCGGCTGGGGCCCCCGGGGGATGTGCTGCTCAATAACCCTCATGTGCTGCACATGGCCCTTTGAATTCTAATTGTTGCTTCAGTTTCTTGAAAGTGAAATGAGTTTGTGATTATACAGGGACTCTGATAAGAATCCATACTCTCTAGCAAAAAGGTTTTCGGGTTAGGAGTTCTAACATGTTGGAATTGCGCTTCTCCTGACCACTGTGTTGTCTGGCCTTGGCTTAATCGTGTCACCTCTCTGACCCCGATGTAATATGGGGATAATGCCTTTATGTAATAAGGATTGTTTAGAGGATCAAATGAAATTGTGTGTGTGAAAGTGATTTGCCAGTGATAAAGTATTTAAATGCCAGCTTATCCTGCCTGTTTTCCAGGAGTGTTGTTAGCTCATTTGGTGTACTTCCCCTCTAGCATACTATCCCACCCCCAAGGCCAGCGTGGTGATCCAAGGCAGAATTGGACTTTGTGTGTGTGGAGGGCGAATGCCTTCCCCTTCTGCATGTTCATATGGCAGTACCATTCATCCCTTGGAAAGAGCTGGGGAGATTGACTGGGAACTTTCTGCCCCGTTCATGTGGGCATCTAGGCCCTTTGCCTTCTTGAATGTGGAAGTGGCTGATGTGGTCTGATGTACTGTTGTGTTTGTACCCCAACAGGGTTTTCAGGAAGTCTGCAACAGAACATACGATCTCTCTCTTATTGGGGTGTTTGTACAAGTTTGTATCTTCACTCCTTTTGGCTCTCCTTTCTAGAGATTGTACCAAAATCTTCAAATCACAGTCAGATCCAGTAAATTAATTCTTTGTTCAGGTAGATTGAGTCCTTGTTGCTTATAATAAGCTCCAAGATGCAAGATTCAGTTTCCTAGAATTAGGCAAGATCATCTTTGCTGCATGTTGCTTTTTCTCCCTTTCTTCCACACACGCTCACATTAAGTTCACTTATGGTGAACTGAAACCCCCAGTGTTACTGCTTGTACATATGAGGGGTTTTTAAGGACTGTGGAATGTGAACCCCTTCAGAGGAGATATTCTTAGGTTTCTGAGCAGGTGGTATCCTCAGCTGCTCAGTAGGGCTCAAGAATGCAGCTGTTCCATTACAAGCCCACAGAGTGTTTCCCAGGAAGTACCTCCTTTATTAAATGTTAACTTTAATTTCTGTGCGTTCTCCTTGAACCTTTAACATTAGTCCCTGCCCTGGGGAGAAGAAGGGGTATCTTCCCATAGGCTTCTCAGATAGGTATATGGAGCCATTCTGTTTTTATTATCAGTGGGACATGAATCAAGAAGCTTAAGTGAAGATTGTGGGTTTGGCCTGCATCAATAAGAAGTGGGATTGGGAAGTTTAAAGTGATGAACCTCTCCCCATTCCGTCCTGTTTCCTACATCTCCCCACCTAAGGCAAGGCAAAGGGGATTCTCTCTCAAGTTTAAATAATGTCTTTTCCTAATCAGTTTGGATATCCAGTCTTTTACACTGACCATGTAATACAGTGAGATTGTTATTCTTAGAGCGAGACCCATGTGTGCGAACATTAATTTCTTTTCTCCTGTTACTGCAGGGGAAAGACCATATAAATGTCAGACCTGTGAGCGGACCTTCACCTTAAAGCACAGCCTGGTTCGTCATCAGCGTATCCATCAGAAAGTAAAAAACACAAGGCACCATGGGAAGGAAAGTGACAAGGAAGATCGGGGGGAGGACGACAGTGAGAACGAGTCCATCCACAGCAGCAACAATCCACTCTCGGAAAATGAGGGAGACTCCACTCCAAATCTCAACAGTCATTCAGCTATCACTCGAAGCCGGAGAGAGAGCCTGGCCAGTGCGGCCAGGGATTTGGGGCGGCAGGAGGAGAAAGGCGCCCCGAAGCTCGCTGCAGGGGCCGGCCCGAAGGAGCCTGAGTCTCAGGGTAGCACAGATCCCGAAGGCCCATCGGGCTTCATTCAGGATCTGTTGGACATTCACAGCAAGAGGCCTTCTGCGAACCACCTTCTTGCCTCTTCAGATAGCACGCCCCAGCTGGTGGGAATGGAATGACTCGGGACACGGGACCCTTGTCACCCGTCTGTCCCAGCACACTGACTAAAGCCAGCAGAGCAAAAGTACCCCAAATCTGTAGCACACTGGATTTCCTCAGTGACTCCAGTTGTCGGGGAGTGAGAGAGAAAAAGGGAGAGAGGGAAAGGAAAGAAAAGAAGTATGGCCGCCTGATTCCAGTGCCATAACCCTTTCAGTATAATGATGCAAGAGACTACAGGATATACTGATTCCGAGTGCCTTACTACTTTATTAAATCTTTTGGTGTCATTGACCTTTTTTTTTCCCCAAAATGATTTCTTTTTTTTAAAAAAAATATTTTAATGAATTATTTGGAGAGGACCTTTTTCATTTAAGCATTAATGTTACCTTTTTGTATTGGTGTGCGTGAGCCTGTTCGAGTGGAACTTTGATAGTTGCCGTGTTTTGTTCTGTGAGCCGGAAATGGGGGAAAAGGAACCGATGCCCTTGGATACCACAGCTAATAACTGGAAGAAAATGATGTGAATTTCATGTACCAGAGGAAAATTTGGATGAGATAGTAATTTCTCAGAGACATTTTTGTACTTAACTGCATGATGGAGCTCTAATCTGGTTCCAGGTATTAAGACAAGTGGTTGATGAAGGTATTCAAAATTGGTTCAAGCCAAAACCAGGAAAGATGCTCGCTTCAACCTCATACTTGTTTTCCACTCTTTTCGGCATTAGAAATGGTGTTATTGTTCAATGTTTTAAGACATTTTTTTCTGGACTGAGCATACAGAGAAAGTTACCTTAGCAACTTAACCTATGGAAATTATGCACAGCTGTCATATGTTTGATTTTTTTTTTTGCTTCAATATATGTATTATTATTATTATTGTTATTATTATTATTATTATTATTTTAAAATTCATCAGTTGCTAGTCTCTGCAGTCAGCAGAAACCAATGGGCAATATTTGTCCACGGAGAGCTATGATGCAGCTTTGGATCCCTGTGTAAATGTTTGATTACAGCTTTCACTAGTTCACTAGCCCTCACGTTGCAGTTCTTCTACTGAACCTAAATGAATCCTTCCTTCCTTAGTGACTGGAGAAATAAAGTGGAGGCCAACCAGTAATGTACAGGGGAACATCTCAGCAGTGAATGAGAGAGCAAAAGAGAGCATGCTCTTTGGAATATGTGTATGTGTGCAAATAAATGCACTCCTGGGGAGGTGGTAGAGCAAATGGGATGAGAGGGATCTCCATGTGCATCAGGAAAGCACTGCAAAGATTTTTTTTTCTTTTTTTTTTCCCATGAAAAGAAAGGCAGTAATGAAATCTGTTACTTACAAGTAAGGTATTCAGTCTTCCAGCTCAATGAAATGCAAGCCTTAACCCACTTTTGCTACTGTCATGTTTGCAAAGCAAGGAAATACTACTACTGGTAATAAAATTCCAAGTGCAGTTTGGGCTGGTGCTTGAAAATGAAAATGTTATTTCTGATTCCCTCTTGAGAATCTGAACACTTAGATGCAGAGAGGAAGAACTTTCTTTTAAGAGGCATCCCATGTAGGCAGTGGAATTCACTGCAAGCCACCAACAGTGAGGGGATAGAAAAAAGAAATGTATCCTACTGTAGCTGAGCTTGTGCTCAGCATCCTTTTTTGTCCTTCAGTCATGACCTCTAGGACATAGAGCCAATAGTATTGCCAGGGATGCCCTGTGCCGTTCCTCCACTTGAATGCCCTCTTCCCCCTCTCCCACTGCAACCACAACTGCAGCTCCTTCCCACCTCTTCTTTCTTCATTTTCTTTCTAAGATTTCTTCCTCTTTTTGGCCTTAAATCACCTTCCCTCTTTCTCTGTTTGTATATATAAAGACACATATGCATCTTTTAAAATTTTTTTGTCCTCAATTCTTCATCAGTTCCTGGAGGTAGAAACTCAACTGCCCAGATTTCATAAAGGAAGACAAATGTTTTTGAGATAATGAAAAGAAAAAAGGTTGATGTGATTTTTTTTTTCTTTTTTAATGTATTTTGGTATGTTTAAACAAGTTTAAAACCAAGGTTTTTACTCCAGAGAAAAATCAGAACCAGTGATTCCCTTTCTGACTTAAATAGGCTACAGAATGCAAACCCAATTCACGCATGCTCCCTTCATTTTACTTTAATTGTTACTGTTCTGGGTTACTCGTGGGCTTTTTTTTTTTTTGGTCAGCTTGTTTCTTTTGTGACTCTCCACACTAAACTACGCAATAATGTGGGGGGGCCAGGAAGCCATCACTAATCTCTATGCTGCAGTGAGATGTAGCAGACACCAGCTCCCAGCAGTGCCGCCGGGACAACAGCTAGCAATAATCACTATTGAGCTAAAGCTTTACTTAGTCTTTATATCTGAGTAGATGATAAAGTCTTGCCACATTTTTTTTTTTTGGGGATGTTTTTATTAGTTGAATTTGAAGATTTGTTGCTGTTTGTTGGTCTCCCTCCCTTTACCCCTTCTGACCCCCAATATTAAACTGTGAAGTTTATAATGTGTTTAAACTATGGGTGAATCTTAGACTTAGTTTGCATGTTCAGCTAATTTGTCTCTATACATTTTGTTTGATTCTTTTTTTTTTTTTTTTTCCTCTCAGGGCTTTTACAAAAAAAAATGGATCTTCTGAAATTTTTTTTGTGTCTGAGGTGCAAGTTTTTTTTTTTTTTTTGTTTTGTTTTGTTTTTTGATTAATGGACTTAATGCTGAGATAATTCAATCACTACATTAAACACTTGACTGTGAAGCAAAGCAGAGAAAACTCTGTGGGGCTATTTTTTTTAATAGCTTTGGGGAGTTACATGACAGTCGAATGCCAGTTTCAGAAAGATTCATTATATTCTTTGACCCTTGTTTGTCTGTACCTCTTTCCCTCTCTTTCTTCAAGAAGGAAGTTAATCTTAGCGACTTCAGCCCATGCATTAAACAGGAAACAATAATAAATGTGTAGAATTCATATTTTTCTAAAGGGAACTTAAAACTGCTGCTACAAGTTGTGTACAAAACTGGTCTATGCCACATGAACAGAGAATCACAAGTTTTGTTTTGGTACTTTTTATTCCTCTTTTTACTTAGTTGTACAGTACTTCCAAATTCAGAATGAAAGTAAAGCTGTTCTGTATTGAACCATCTAAGCAATAAAATGTTATATTTAAAAATCACAGGTTACCAGATTCATGAGACTCTTCTTGAAAGTTTGCCATAATTAGGCCACCTGCTCTTTTATTAAAGTTCTAAGCCGTAGTCTCCAGCAGAGAACTGAAAACGGGTACTGTGGAGAGACTGATGTGTCCATTACCCATGTCCATGGTTTCTCACCTGTAAGGTCCTGTTCTTAACTTGGAACATAAAAGTTGCTCCATCCAAGTTAGTAGTGTCTTAAGTAAGAATGTCTGGCTTTTGCACAAATAAGCTTTCATTGGAGATGGTGAACTCTTAGAAGAGGATTGGCCAGAGCCCTTAAAACTTCTCTATGGAATTGTTGTATTGTGTTGTAATAGTTGGAACAGGGAAATGAAACCCTTAGCCCCAGAGGCACTGAGAATAAAATTGACCACAATCTTTCCCCCAAAGAATTTAGAGGTATTTATTAAGAAAATAACATTGCAATAAGAAGTAACTTACTTGTATCCCAGATCAGAAGCTCTGGGATTACAGTGACCAGTTCAACATTTGAAGCTTTTCATATAGTCACATAGGCCTCTTATCCATTCCCATCCATTGTCCGGATTGTTTATCTTTTCAGAAAAGGTGAAAGGCCCCCAGCTTTCCTGCAAGCATTTGAACTACTAAAGTTTTATTTTACTCAACAGAAAATAAAAAATCTTAAACCTAAATCCATAGACTTAATTGAGTGATGGTGACCTCCCCTCTCCCTTCTCTTTCTCAAAACCACATTCCCCTTACAATCCATTCAGATTTCTAGCAGGATGAGATAGTACCATCTGGATAAAGACTTAGATTCACTATAGTTCATTTGCCTGGGTCTGCACATCGATCTCTTGTGAGAGGTAGCAAGGAAAGGTGTGGTCCAACTTGATTTTATATATTGTGCTTATCTCTTTTTGCTAATTAATAAACTTACAGGACATCATCCATGATTTCTAGTCTTCTCCTATAAGTAATCAGTTGAACTTATTTTCTATTTTCCAATCCTTTGTTGGTTTTTGCATTAGCCACCTGGTGGTACTCATTCTGTTAAGTGGAATTGGTCTGAATGAGATCATAAAATGGCAAATTGCACTACAAATAAATAGAATGTCTGATCTCATCTTGCCATATTTTTACTGTTCCCTAGGATTCTCTTATGTCACTATACAGAAGCTATTCCTTGCTTCTCATAGCTCATACTTTACTGAGAAAGGAGACATTGACTAAAAAGAGTTAATTTTTCTCATTCCACTATTTCCTCCTTTACATTAGCGCACGACAATGAAATTGGTCTTTTTTGGCGAGACCAGCCTCTTTACAGGTATCTTTCATCTCAGTATTTCCAGTAGACTTTCCTACAGTCATTTACCCTCTTCCATCCTTCAGTGTCTTGTTCTTGATTGCTGCAGGCTACAAATATTGCCACATCCTCCCCATCCATTTTCTGTGGGCTCCTGTTTTGTTCATATCAAAATGTCATCACATCTCCTACTCTTCATTTCACTTAGTTCTAAAAGTTGACTCTTTGATCCCATCCCCTCATTCGCTAAATTGTGTCCTCAATCATCTCCTTAATGAAACTTGAATACTTACTATCTACTATTTTCCCACCACAATCTTCAAACACATCCAAGTCTCTATCCCCGCCAGCCCTTAAAAACTACCATTCAATATTTGTCCTTTATCAAAATCCTAAAACAAGCTATACTTAATAGCTCCCCACTTTGCTATTTGCTTTCAACCTCATCAATCAACTGAAACTGTTATCCAAAGTTACCAGTGGTTTTTTAATTGCCAAATCTGACATGCTTTCTCATCAGCTTCTAATTAATCTGAGTTTTCATGAATATCCTAGTTTCCCTGTCTTAGTACCAGTCCTGTTTCCTCCTTGTTAGCTTATTTGTGTTAGGCTCCCTTATTGGATGTACCTCGAGATTTTATTCCAGGCTCTTTTCTTTATTGCTATTTCATACTCAATAACCCCATCAATTCTCATAAGTTTATCATCTCTACATTTAGTTTTGAGTTCCAGATTTATGTGTCCAGTCCTAGCCTCCCCCTTGAGTTTTGTTTGGGAAATATTTAACATAAAGTGTTTCTAGGACAACCAATTTGAAGTGTCCAACAAGTATGCTAAATATTTTCAAAATGGAACTCTATTCTCTTTTGCCTCTAAATCCTTCCTATGTTTTTGTCAAAAGGCAGGACTATCCTTCTGGTCTAACAGCATTTCCCTCAAACTCATGTTGTAATCTTGATGTCTCTAATTTAACTCTTTCCAACCACATGCAGTTGTGATTTTTCCTGATTTGTGAAGCCTTATGCATCCTGATCCTAAACCTAACTTTCTAGATTCTTAAGGCTAGATTTCCCACTCTCGGTGGCCACCCAAATTGGTCCCTCCCAGTTCCTCCATTTCTTTGGTGTCTGTGCACGAAATGTGACCCTTCCCTACCTTTCAACTCTTTTTTTGTTGTTGTTGAAGCAATTGAGGTTAAGTGACTTGCCCAAGGTCACAGCTAGGATGTGTTTAGTGTCTGAGGCCAGATTTGAACTCTGGTCTTCCTGATTTCAGGGCTGGTGCTCTATCCACTGCACCACCTAGCTTCCCACCTACCTTCCAACTTTTACCTGACTCTTAGATGGCCTCAAGTTCTAAAACACCAATCAAACATTATTGACTGAATGAATCCTGAGCCCCCAGTTGCTAGTGCCTTCTTTCCTAAATTCTGGGTTTAACAATTTTGTATCTATTTGTATTAACTATGCTATATATTTGTATGTAGGTGCCTTTGTCCCCCCATTAGAATATAAGCAATGTAAAGGTCCCTTTATTCTTTGTGCTTGAATCCACAGCATTTGGCACATTGGCTGGCTGGATTGGTTCAAAGAACACTTATCAGATCCTGCTTTTCCTCTTCTAGTCCAATATTTCTCCTTCCTTTCATAGGCAAATGCAGGTTACCCATCCTTCTCTCTATTTTGCAGTCCTGTAATCTTGCTTCTGGTCCCATTATGGTATCACAACTATTCCCTAAGAGTTACTAATGGTCTTTTATTTAACACATCTTTGCACAGTTCTGATTCATCCAGACCTAAGTGCTACATTTGGCATTGTGGTCCGCCATCTCTCAACCTCAGAACACCATTCTCCCCTGACTCCCTTCTTGCCTAATTACTCCTCCTTTTCCTTTCCTAGGCCATCAGCCATAGCCCATCCACTGTACCTCACCAGCTGCATCCCTGGTTGTTTGCCCCTTCATCTCTGCACCCTCCCCTTTTCTCCTCTCAATCACTACGCTGGTTTTGGTGCTGATTACCTAGCCCCTCTGATCCATCCTCACTGCCGGTAAAGTATTCCTAAAGTTGTCATGTCTTAATAAACTCCAGGGATAAGCCTTAATGTGTCTTTTCAAGTTCTGAGACCACTTTGTAACCTTTTGTTACTCTCCTTGCACTCCCAAGTTAATCCAGAGGACCATCTTTTACACTTCTTGTGCCTTTATGTATTCTGTCCCCCATTTCTATCCCCAGTAGGCATTCTCCTTCCCCTTGGTCTCTTAGGATATTGTTTAAAAATTGTTCAAGTACCACCTTCAATGTGAGGTCTCTCCTACCCTCAAAGACTACTTAGTATTTATATTTTATGTGTGATTCATATGTACATGCTGTCTTCCCAGATAGAAAGTAATCTTGAAGCCCAGGACATTCATTTATGTCTTTGTATCTCTGGTGCCTGACACATAATAGCCCTTAATAAATGCTTGTTGGTTGATTGAAAGTGTGCTCCACTTCGTTCTTGCTCCAGCAATTTTGTTGAGTCCGAGAGATTTGGTTCTGGAACTTCATGGTGGTTCTCCCACTGCTGGCTTGCATTCTTTGAACTACAGGTCTGACTTTGGAATTGCTCATAAATTACATCCATCATTGTGCTAGACGGGTCTGCTTTCTTACCTGGGATGTCCATATTCCTGATGTAGAGCTGAGCCATGGACAAGGTGGCCCATGAAGAATCCAGGGGAGAGGAAGATGGAAGGGGTCCATCAGTCACTGACATTACCAAACACCCGCTATGTGCCAGACACCATGCAAAGTGCTGGGAATACAAAAAGGGGCAAAAGACGGTCTCAAAATCAGGGAGGGACCGGGGAAGCAACCACCTATAATGTACAGGATAAATAGGAAAGCAATAGAAATAAGGGATGGGAAGGGCTTCCTGTAGAAGGTTTAGTTAAGATATCAGGGAAGTTAATAGGCAGAGAAGAGTAGGAACAAGATGCCGTGCAGCATGGCCAGTGAAAATGCTGCAGCTAGGAAACTAGGACAGAAAGGAGCCGTGTCATCGGATCCAAGAGTATATGGTGGCAGGAAGGTTCAAGAACACCGAAAAATAGGAGAGGGCTGACTTCTGGGGGCATTTTCTATTTGGTCCTAGAAGCAATGGAAGTTTAGAAGGTGTGTATGGGGATGGGGTAGGATGTGACCCAATTTGGGCTTTTGGAAAGTAACTGGTGGCTGATTGGAGTGTGGAGAGGTTCTGAAGTTCCCAGACCCACATGCAGTTTACTGCTGTAGTTCAGACACAAGCTGTTGAGGGATTGCATCAGGGATGACTGTTGGGAGAGAACAGAACATGTTTAAAAGATGTTGCAAAAGTAAAACAGCAGGTCTTGGCAAAAGATGGCATGTGGTGGAGTAAGTGGAGGCTATTAGGGTGAGACATGGGGAGGAGTGCCCACATAAACCGGGGCAGAATTGAACAAAATTGCTCTCAGTCTTCAAAGTTAAGTGCTGGGACAAAAGTCAAGACAAATGGCAATGGCCCAGATGCACCGGATGACCTCACCTGCACCACAGTACCTCCATTATTCTCATCTACCTATTCTGCCAGGGGAAATCTTCTCCACTTAGGGTAGACATCCCTGAAACTCTCCGACTGGTCTGATTCCTCTACCTGGTTTAGCCCATCTGCCCAGACGGCTTCTTGAGGGGTGTCTACTGTGCATGCTACAGTTTCTTGGAGCCACAGGTGAGAGCTGCCAAAGGTGGGCGAGCAGTCCTGGAAAGGGTTCGGCAAGCCACACACCTGAGCTGCTAGATCCCCCAGACGAGTCCCACAATAGCCCTAGGTAGTGCCCTCTTCAAACAGGGAAGTTAGGAGGTGAGTAGGATGAAGTTGCCACGGGGAGCAGAGTATTCCCACCCCACGACAGACCAGTGAGCTGAAGGGAATGAGTGACCAAGCCAGAGCTGGAAAGGGGGCCGGGAGGCTGCTCCATAACAAAGGATGGAAGGAATGAGAGGAAAAGGTGTAGGATGAAGGGAAGTTTGTTGCTTGTAGGTATTCCAGAAGGCAAAGCAATTGGGGGGAAGGTAACGTTTGGTTGGAACTCTGCATTGGGAAGGAAGTGATGATCAGGGGATGCAGTGGTGGGGCTTGGGGAATGGGGTAAGGTGTGACCAGGTGTAAGAATGCTCATTCTGGAAACTCATATGCTATATGAGATGGAAAGCAAGTCAAATGGGAGACTCCATTTCACCACATTTTCCTCTGAGTGCTGAAAATTAGGCAGTAAAGGGTGTACAGCAAGAGATGGAAGGTGAACCTGCACACCAACAACAAAAAAGGCCCAAGGCCTGCTGAGTAGAAGACTGGAGGAAAAAGGTAAGATTGCTCCTCTGCACCAGTGGAAGGTTCCTCATGGTTGTCCTGCCCCGTCCCCTTGCCACCTTCCCCCTAGGGGACAGAGGACGCTTGGTCAGAGAAATGTCCGGCTCTTTTTACCTGAAGCTAGATATGAGGCAGCAATGCTGTAGGAAGTCAGACGCCCAGGGCAGGAGGAAGTTACTTTGGGACAGACAGATGTTGCCTGGCCAGGCCCTTACCACCTTCCCCTTCAGGGACAAGAGAGCAAATGAGTTCAGATTGTGATTGGGGAAAACAAAAAACAAAAACAGTTCCATCTGAGCAGAACCCAGAGTTCTGGAAAGGGGGAGTGGTGTAAAATAAGGCTGAAAAGATTCAGAAAGGCAGATTCAGGAAAGCTTCAAATGGCAGCTCAAGGAGTAAGGTACAATAGATCGAGTTTGGGTAAATGAAACTCTATCCCCCTCAGTTTCTCATCTCAATGTAAATAGCACCTAACTCCCAGGATTGTTGTGAGGATAAAATAAGATTATATTTAGATACTTTGCAGCTCTTAAAATATTTCAAATGCTAGATATTATTATTATTATTGTATGGATGAGGAAGTTGTGGTCCCAGGTGGTTGCTATATAAATGGTGATTTATTATTATTATTATTATTAATCACATAGGGCACTAGGGATTTTCATGATGACAGGAAAGTCATGTCAGAGTTGGGCAGATAGGAAGATTATGCTGGTGCCTTTATGAAGGAAATATCTAAAACTGGAGCCCAAAAAGCTGTTGGAATAATCCCAGGAAGAGAGCTGGAAAGCATGAACTAGGGTGGTGGTAGTTGGAGTGGAGAGGAGGCAGATGGGACAGAGTTATCCTAGCTAAGAGATAGGTTTGCGATGGTGCTTCACATCTATATATCTCCCTTGAACTGTACAACAATCTTAGAAGGTAAGTGCTAGTATTGGACCTGGTTTTGTTTTGTTTGTTTGTTTTTTGGTTAAAACTGTGAGCAGATAAGTGCCTTGCTCAGTTACACATTTGTCAGGATTCAAAACTCAGTTCTAAGGGCAGCTAGGTGGCGCAGTGGATGGAGCACCAGCCCTGAAATCAGGAGGACCTGAGTTCAAATCTGATCTAAACACTGAACATTCCCAAGCTGTGTGACCTTGGGCAAGTCATTTAACCCCAATTGTCTCAGCAAAAAGCAAAAAAAAAAAAAAACCCTCAGTTCTTCTCCCCTCCAAGTCTAGCCTTCTAAGCTCTGCCCTATTAAGAAGACTCCCAAGGAGCCTTTCCTTCTCTTACCATCTTCAAATCCATAATCACAACGTACCTTTCTTATATCCTATTCCCTTATACAAGGGCAGCTCTTCCTGAGTTCCTGAATTCAAATCCAGCCTCAGATATTTATTAGTTGCATGATCATGATAAGTCCCTTTACCAGATTTTTATCAGCTAATAGCTGAATGTGTTACTTTGCCCAGGGTAGAGTAAGCAGAAAGATCACTAGGGATTTCCCCAAAAGAAATGAGAAGAACTCAAGAAAAGCCCACATAGCCCGAGCCCAGAGAAAGCCTTCATGTACAGTTAGCATAAGGAAGCTGGAGAATCTGCCGCCTTTGGTCCTAGGTGATGTGGTGCTAGGGATAGAGTGCTGACTCTGAACCTGGACTTAATAATTACGTAGTGCTTTCTATGTGCCGGGAATTGTGCTAAATGTTTTTGTTTGGTTTGGTTTGGTTTGGTTTGGTTTGGTTTGGTTTTTGTTGTTGTTGTTGTTTTTGTTTTTTTAACCAGAAATAAATATCTTATTTATTTCTCACAAAAACCCTGCACTATTATTATCTCCATTTTACAGTTGAGGAAACTGAGGCAAATAGGAGTTTAAGTGATTTACCAAGGATCACACAGTACCTAAGTGTGTGAGGCTGGACTGGAAGTCAGGTCTTCCTGATTCAAGACCCAGAATTCTATCCACTGTGCCAGCTAGCTGCCTCACTTAATTTCCCTAAGCCTCAGTTTGTCCATCTGCAAAGTGAAGGAATTAGATCTGATAGCTTTTGGGACCTCTTCCTATTCCAAATTGATTGTTTCCCTCTCTGTCAGACATGCTTTTCATCAGTCTAGAAGTGTAGACTGGAGACCAAAGAGAATGTGGTTATTTGCTATCTCTTCATGAAAGTATGGTGCACTGGATAGAGTGCCTGCCCCCAGTGGGGAGGACCCGAGTTCAAAACCAGCCTCAGATACTTAACACTTACTAGTGTGTGACCCTGGACGTCTCTCTGTCTCTCTGTCTCTCTGTCTCTCTCACACACACACACACACACACACACACACACTATAAACTATATGCTATGTATATGCTAGACACTGTGATAAGCTCTGAAGATGCAAAGAGAAAAATAAAATAGTCCCTGCCCCACTAAAGTTTTCATTCTATCAATCAGGAGGAACAGCAGAGATACATATAAGAATGTACAATATGCAGGATGTCCCAGATGGCTGTGATAAGCATTGGGAGGAGAAAAATAAGGGAGTGAGGCAGTCCCTCCTACTTTTAAGGACCTTCCAACAACACATCCAGAAGAGCTGTGAGGAAGTAGGGGGAAGGGATGGAGCAGTTGTACTGGTAGGGGAACAATTCTAGCCAAGAGAAGAGACTCAAGACAGGAGTGAGGAAGAGCAAAAAGATTTTTAAACAAATTATTATATGTGTATACATATATTGGATTTAACATATTTAACATGTATTGAATTACCTGCCATCCAGGGGAGGGGATGGGGGGAAGGAGGGGGAAATTTGGAATAAAAGGTTTTGCAAGGGTCAATGTTGAAAAATTACCCATGCATATGTTTTGTAAATAAAAAGCTTTAATAAAAATATTAGAAATTATTATAGTATTTTATTTTTACAAATACATGCAAAGATAATTTTCAACATTCACCTTTGCAAAACCTTGTGCTCCAAATTTTTCTCCTTGCTTCCTTTACCTCCCTCCTTCCTCAAGGCAGCAAACAATCTGATATAGGTTAAACATGTGCAATTCTTATAAGCATATTTCCATATTTGTCACGTTGCACAAGAAAAATCAAATCACAAGTGAAAAAAATTTGAGGAAGGAAAAAAATAAACAACAAAAGGTGAAAATACCATGCTTTGATTCACATTCCGCCTCCATAATTCTCTCTCTGGATGCAGATGACACTTCCCATAACAAGTTTATTGGAATGAAGCAAAAAGCTTTCATTCTGAGGTAGCTAGGTGGTGCAGTGGATGGAGCACCAGCCCTGAATTCAGGAGGACCTGAGTTCAAATCTGGTCTTACTTAACCCCAATTGCCTCTGGAAAAAAAAAAAAAAAAAAAAAGCTTTCATTCTATCAGGATTGGATACATCTAAGAATATACCATGTACAATATACAGGATGTCCCAATTGGCTTAGTATATGTTTAAGCTTAAAAACAACTTAAATATACATTTAAGCTTAAAATATACCAAAGTTTTAAAATGATATATAAATTTAATTAATGTTATTAAAGGTTTGTAATTAATATAAAAATAAGTGAAAAATAATCTGAGGAAGAAGATAGTATCATAAATTAGAAAGATCTCATGTGTTTTGAAGGAAACATTATTCTATGAGTGAAAAAGGAAGTGCATCCTATGCATGAGCACAACCTGGAAAAGATGTTTTCAGAAATGCTGAAAAGTTGGGTTTCCACAAAGTGTTGCAAGCTTTGAGATAGTGTAGGATAGTGGGTACCATCGACCAAGTGGTTTTCAGAATGTGAGAGGTTAGGGAAGGTTAAGATTCCATAGAACAATTAAATGATCAATAGAAACCTTGAACAAACAAAGAATTGGGGAGCTAGAAAGGCACAGGTCGATTCAGAAAGTCTTGTGGTTTTGAGAAAATAGCTATTCTACCCCAAACTAGTTGACCTGACTTGACCAAATCACTATTGTGCCTGCTTAATAGGCTAATTGAATATATTTAGGGGGAAACATGCAGTGGGCTTATCAGAAAAATTGTAACCTGGAAGGGAATGGACCGATCTAGTCTCTGAAGGGAGGGACTGTGCCAAACTAGCAAGTATAAAACTTCTACCACTTCTGTACTCAAGGTTCCCACTTTCCAAAGAGGAGTGGTGTCTGCTTCTGGCCAGAAATGTTAAGATAATTCCTTAAGATTATTCTTTAATAAATTTTCCTTGATATCTGATTTTCAGTGTCAAGAGTGTATTTCTAACAATGTGGCTCTGCAAGATGGAAAGTCACAGGTGAGGAATATCAAGGCTGGTTTGACTGGAAAAAAAAGAGTGGGAAGGATAGAAATGCAGGATATCTGAAAAAGTAAGTTGGGATTAAGTTTTGAAGGGCTCTGCTGTCAAATAGGAGTTTGCATTTGATTTTAGAAATAACAAGAAGTCATGGGAGTTAATTGAGCAGGGTGTGACAAGGTCAGATCTGTGTCCTTGTGTGGAAAATGGATTGGATAGGTAAGACTGGAGAGAGGGAGATTAATTAGGAGGATATTGTCATAGTACATACAGGTGGCAGGTGATGAAGACCTGAACTAGGGTAGTTGTAGTATGAGTAGAAAAGGTTCTTAAACGTAGGAAGTACTATCAAGATAGAATCATTTGTTATCATTCAGGTGTGTTCTATTCCCTGTGAACCCATTTAGGATTTTCTTGGCAAAGAAAGCTTGCTTGCTCTTTGGCCCTGGTAAATCACAAGTTTCACAACTTACTTAACTTTAAAATGATGATATTGGAATAAATGAGTGCTTCTGAACTCAAGTTCTGAAGTACTTGTATATGTAGCAAATGAGACCCCTAGAATACCTACCCAAAGAGATGTTCTGTGCCTTGCCTGATTACAGAAAAACAAACAAAAAGTTGATTCTTCACCATTATGTTTACTTTTCTTTAGTCAGCTAGACAGTTTAATGCAAAAACACTTAATGAAAAAAACAAAGCTGGAAATTTGCTGAGAATATTCCCACCCACCCCTGTAAACCTAGTCACATCCTCTCCAACAAAGATATAAGTAGGTTGCATGGAAGTGAATAAGAATCACCCCTGTGGGTTCCATGGGTAAGGAACATGTAAGACAGACATATGTATGGAGGACCAGCTCATGTCTCCTGGAATTGTCTGTTTTCAACTGCTGCTCCCTCCTTACTCCACGCCATTGCTTCAGGGCCGCCCTCTGCCATCTTAGTCCAGTTGTCGAGTGATTAGAATCTCATTCTCATAAGAATAGTGGCAAGTTACAGAAATCAGGGTGAGCGATGTCCTCAAGCTAAAACTGTCTTTCCTTTTTTTTATTCCTATGGTGGGTAGAGCAATATCCTCTGTTAAAGATAACTATCTAACTTGAGGGTGAGGGTGGACTCACTGTCAGGCCCTAGCTAAAAAGTGATCCATGTTTGACGATTTATTGACCTATGGGTGGGAATTTTTTGCCATAAGAAAGTTGCGTTGTACCCAACAACTGCTTTAAGTCCATTTTATTTAGGCAAGGTCTTTGAGGCTCTCCTAATCATAATCCATTTAGCAAACTTCATGTCATCTAGGCATGCAAATATGCTGGGCTCTCCTGATCATAATCAGTTTAGTAAACTTTCTTAATTAGCAATGCCCTTGTGGTCAATAAGTAATTTTTTTTTTTTGCGGGGGTGGGAGTGAGTGGGAAGTTGGGGTCTGAAGTCTAGCACTTGCTGATTGACTTCTAAGGTGGTCTTCTCTCTCAGTCCCTGTGAATGAATATACTCAGCCACAGAAATCAGATACAGGGGCAGAGAGTCAGAGGTCTGAACCCTCTAGTGGTGGATGCACCTATTCTGTTGCCTGAACCACCTCCTGGGCTTGCTTGTGGGACTGCTTGTCTGGGAGTAATAAATTGCTCAACTTGAACACTTGTATTTCCTTCTGATATCTCACCCACGTTTCCCTCACATTAAGTTAGGTATTTCCTGATTTAGCATGCCAGGAAATTTGAATCTGAACAAAAGATTAACTAAAGAGCCAAAACCACTGTTCTCTACCCACCTAGACCCCCCTCCTACCTTCTGTTATACATATCGGAGGGCAGCAAAGCTGGGTTGCTATATTTTGTCTCCATACATATGTATGCATGTAGAACACAATGAGCCATCATTTAACCTTTCACCTTTTGTTCCCAGGTTTGTGCTGCTGATTCAAGCTGCCTATATTAGTGGTTCTCCAAAGCTAGAGGGTCCTTAGTAATAATGTTCCTCTTTTTTCTCAAGCTTAGCTTAATAGCTCTTTTTTATTTGCTTAATATTTATTAAATGCTTTTTGTTTAATACTTAAATGCCAGACCCTGTATATAAATATAAAGAATATAAAGAAATATAAATATATAAAGAATATAAAGAAAACATTCCCTACCCTTACAGAGTTTCATAAACTTCAGTCTAAAAGAATAGTTCTCAATTTTTTTGGTTTCAGATCCCTTTACATGCTTTAAAAATGATTGAGGACCCCAAAGAGCTTTTGTTTTTGTTTATGCTTATATCTTTCAGTATTTATTGTATTAGATTAAAATGGATAATTTACAATATTAACTTAAAATAATAAAATCATTACATATTAAAAAATGTAATTTTTATTTAAAAAAAACTTTTCTCAAAAGAAAATTTGGCAAAAAGAGTGGCATTGTTTTATATATTTTTACAAGTCTTTATAATGTCTAGAAAATAGCTGTGTTATTTGTGATGGAGAGAACCATTTGCATGCAGAAAGAGGATTGTAGGAATTGAATGTATATCAAACCTTAATATTTTCACTTTTTTTGTTGTTTGCTTTTTTTCCTTTCTCATTTTTTCCCTTTTTGATCTTATTTTTTGTGCAGCATGATAATTGTGGAAATATGAATAGAAGAACTTCACATTTTAAATATATATTGGATTACTTGTTATCTAGGAAATGGGATGAGGGGAAGGAGAAAAATTTGGAACACAAGGTTTTGCAAGGGTGAACGCTGAAAACTACCTTTGCATGTATTTTGAAAATAATAAGCTATTTAAAAAAAAGAAAAGAATATAACTGAATTCTCATATATTGCCTCCATATACAATCTATTGTGATATATTGTTTTGGTTAAAGTATAGGTAGAAAATCTTGCCTCACAGACAGGTATTTGGGGAAAAAAGAGTAACATCTTAGCATTATCACAAAAATAGTTTTTACTTTATGGACCCCCCAAAAAAGTCTTGGGGACCCCAAGAGTATACTTTGAAAATTGATAATTGAAGAGATGTGAAAAGAAAGGTACACAAACTACAATACAGATATTTCATATAATATATTACATAAAATATAACATATAATACAAATTATATTAAAGACAACTTGAATTTATGTACTAGTTTATTTAAAAATGTTAAAAAATGACAAATGTACTAAATGTAGTACAAAATGTACTGCACACAATCTCATTTGATCCTCATACTATCATGAACTAAATAGTATAATTATTTGGTCATTTTATAGGGAGGGAAGCCGAGACGCAAAGAAATCATGATTTACTTAAAATTAGTCAGCTAATAGTGGAGCTAAATATCAAAACCAGGCCTTTGCAAGCTAAGCCTCCTTCCCTTTCTGCTGTATCTGGCAGACCAAAAGCGTTATAAAAGTTCAAAAGAGCAGAAAAGATTACTTTTAGCAACTGGGTTTTTTAAAAAAGTAGGAATTAGTCAAGCAATTCTTACATAAATAACATATTTTTGTGAAAAAAATAACTATTTTCCTAAAATAAAATTTAGTAAGAAGAATGGCAGTTTCACATATTGTTGCAAACCTCTTTAACTTCATTTAGAAGATTCAATGAGGGGAAGAAAGAAGAAAGAAGGAAACTAGAGTGGAAAGATGGCATTCCAGATGGAAGCAAAGTGGAGGAGAGAAAGAAGTATGATTTATGTTTGGGGAACTTAAGAGGTTGATTGGGATGTAGGGGTACACAAAAGAGTTATATCAACTAAAAGGCTTTTTAAAGTAAGTTGAGATCAATTCATCGTCACTGTATGCCAAGTAAAAGGAATTGAACTTAATTCTATAGGTAATGGGGAGCCACTGAAGAATTTTGAGCAGACTATTAATGATGTAAAAGAATAGCCTGGAATTTATATATGGGATTGATTAGAACAAGATTTTTAACCAGTGTGTGTGTGTGTGTGTGTGTGTGTGTGTGTGTGTGTGTGTGTGTGAAAGAGAGAGAGAGAGAGAGAGAGAGAGAGAGAGAGAGAGAGAGAGAGAAAGAGATGGACCCCTTTTCCAGTTTGATAGATACATATATACTCCTAAGAAAAATATATTTTTTAATTTAAAAAAATTTTTTTTTCATTTAATTACAGCTTTTTATTTGCAAAACATATGTATGGGTAATTTTTCATCACTGACCCTTACAAAGCTTTCCATTACAAATTTTTCACCCTTAGCCTCCACCCCTCCCCTAGATGGCAGGAAGTCTACTACATGTTAATTATGTTAAAATACTCGATAAAATCAAATATGTGTATACATATTTTTAGTTATCTTGCTGTGCAAGAAAAATCGTATCTACAAGAAAAAAAAATCAGAGAAAGGAAACCCAATGCAAACAAACATCAATAGAGAGCATGAAAATGTTATGTTGTGGTCCACATTTCACATCCCTCTTTCTGGGTGTATATGGCTTTCATCACTGAACAATTGGAACTGGTTTGAAACATTTGATTGTTGAAGAGAGCCATGTCCATCAGAACTGATCATTGTATAGTCTTGTTGTTGCCGTGTATAATGGTCTCCTGGCTCAGAAAAAAAAAATATTGTAGTGTGTGTGGGGTTTTTTTTTTTTTTAATTCATAGTTGAAATAAATTGCTAAATTCCATTAGAGGTTAATGAAAATAAATCTGTAATTTTTCCTCCATTCAAATTCATAGACCTATCTGGACTCCAGGTTAAGAACCTATAGGTTAGAGGAAAGAAACCTTGGAAATAATGAAGGTATTGCAGTGCTCTAAGGAAGAAATGAGGATCTGAACCAGGGTGATGTAATGAAATAGAAAACAGCATGGCTTTGTAATGGCATGGCCTGAGTTGAACTCCTGGCTCATACACTTATACCTATCTGCCCATGGACACATCATTTAACCTCTCAACGCTCCTCCTTATTTGTAAAATGAAGGGATTGTTCTAAATGGCCCCTGAGATTTCTTCAGGCTCTAAACCTATGATCCTATAATTTGATGACAAATGTGAGCTATTTGTTGGCTAACTGGTTGTTGGCTAACATAAAATAACTAAAAGTTGGGGTTTGGTCAGGTGAAGCATTCACAATGGCCATTTTCTTTGGCAAAAGGTAGATTTATTTAGGGGAGTAGATTACAAACAAAACAAAGGGATACAATAGACACCAGGAATGGTGAATAAGAAATAGAGTGGGAGAGCATATGAAAGATAAGTTCCTCAGTGGAGCTCAAGATTACCCAGTAGGAAGGGAGTATCACCTGAGGTTGGGGCATGTGCTTAGCTGGGGGGAAGCATAGTGGAGTTAGGGGGGGATACTATGTGGTAAGGGGGAGAACAGATAAGGAGAAAGACACCCTGCAGCAGAGTGCTGTGGGGGACTGACCCAAAGGAGGCAGCAACCATGGGATGGCCCACAAGTAGATTTTATAAGAAAAATCTAACCTCAAGGACACGACTGGGATTCCTGACAGGGCATGGCAAGGGACACTGCTGGAGACCCACAGAGGGAGGTCTCAGGAGTTTGACATAACTTGGATTTCAGACTGGATGACCTCCCCAGAGGGACCATAGGGCTAAACTTATGTCTATCAGAGCCTTCTGCTTGCTTGCCTCATGGATCAATTCTTTAGTTTCTGTTGGTCCAAAACACTATTCAGGACTTCATTGCTCTGTCCTCTGTGTCTGCATGGGTCTGCCATATCTCAGGGTCAGAGGAGCTGATGGCCCTGTTTCCTCTATGCTTTCATCTTGGGGAGCATGAAACGGGCAGATGGGAAGTGTCAAAGGCATAGGCAAGACTCCATGAAGGAATGGGCTGCCCCTCTACTGCATGACTGGACTCAAGCACAAGTGGTTCACAAGAAGGTCCTCATGAGCAAGAGGTGGAGGTGAAACCCAGTGCCTGCACCCCAGGATCGTGGGCAGGTTCTTCCCAGGCTTAGTCTTGGTCCCTTCTTGTGGCCAGTCTCAAGGTCTCTCCAGGTTCCACCCCTAGTTTGTCCCAAGTTCAAGTTATGGCTACACGGACAAAGAATCAAGAGCATCATACATTCTACAAGTCATAAGACCAAAGGATCATAGACCTAGGTCTCAAAGGCACCTGAAAGACCATATAATTCAATCCTTTCATATTACATATGAAGGAACAGAGACTCAGATGTTAAATGCTTTACCCAAGGTCACATGGGTAGTTAGCACTGAAGGTAGGATTTAAGCTCAGGCTCTCTGACGCTAGAGCTAATGCTTTTTAATATATTTTTTTAATCCTGAATTTAATACCAAATAAAATGAACATTCCCAGATACAAAGCAGAAACAAAAAAAATTGTACATAAAGCTGGGAGTCTCTTTTTATGTACAATTTACTTCTTTTTAACATAAAATAAATTTAAAATCTAACTTTCAAAGCTCTTCCCTGTGTTTCTTTTTGATGTTCTCTTCTGTGCATTTTTTTAAGAAAAATGCTTCAATTCTTTTTCTTCCTCCTTCCTTCCTTCTTCCCTTCTTTCTTTTCCTTTCCTTCCTCTCCTTCCTTCTTTTCTTTCCTTCTTCCCTTCTTTTTCTTTCCTTCCTTCCCCTCTTTCCTTCTTTTCCTTCCTCCCACACTTCCTTCTTCCTTCCTCCCTTCCTCCCTCCCTCTCTTGCTTCTTCCTTCCTTCCTCCCTCCCCCTCTCCTTCTCTCCTTTCCTTCTTTTCTCCCTCCCTCCCTCCTTTTCTTCTTTCTTTCCTCCCTCCCTTTCTTCCTTTCTCCCTCCCTTTCTTCTTTTCTCCCTTCCTTTCTTCTTTCTTCTCTTCCCCTCTCTCTCCCTTCCTTCCTTCCTTTCTTCTTTCTTTCCCTCCTTCCTTCCTTGTTTCCTTCCATCTTTATTACTCATCCTCACTGGAAAATAAGTCAAACAAAACCCTTTGTAACAAATATTCATAGTCAAATAAAACAAATTTCTTGTGTTGGCTATGTCCATGAATGTATATCTCATTCTGCATATTGGAATCATGGTTGTTTATTTTACTGGACACAGTTCTTAAATCTGTGACTATGTAAGTTCTCTGATTATGCCCACTTAACTCTATGTGAGTTCATATGGGTATTCTTAGATCTCTCTGAAAATGCCCCTTATATCATTTCTTATAGTGTAATAATATCCCTTTATATTCATTTACTTCAAGATAGGAAGAGAACCATTGAGATGAGATTGAATTCATCTTAAACTTTAAGCAAGAGGTTGTAATTATACAAGCACAAAATACCTAGAACTTCTAGGCCGCTGTGGCCAATGTTTGTGCTAAACAAAAAGGATGCTTCGCTCCGCTTTGATATTGGCAAAGATGGAAACTAGACGCATCCCATGGCTTTGCTGACCACTGGATTCTAGCAACTGTCCAGCGTTTATGGGAATGTATGATTGGCTTCTTAGGAGTCTTCCTCCAGTCAAAGGTTACAGTAATTACTCTTTCTATCTTGCTTTGCCTTGAGCCAAGAGTCTTCCCATCTTTTATACTATCAAGCCTTAGAGATAGATCCACTTTATTTGTTTTCCTTCCTTGTTCTGTTTGTGTTGATAAATACCATGTATTAAGCCCTTCATTTATTTCACTTTTGTTCCTTAAGTTGCTGTCAAATGGAGAAAGGGAGCTTGTGATCTCCATAGTACAAAAAAAAAGGCTTAAGCCTGCCCAGTCACTCAAAATTAGTGGCCTCATTGGAACTAAGACTAATGACCACAAATGTTACAAAATGATGGGTGCAGGATGTGAATGGGCTTGGCTTTAAAGGATAAACATTAGCTGATGGGATATTATAGCAATGAGCTGTGGGCAAGTTGAAATCATTTAAGTTCTTTCATTTGTATTTAGTCAAATGACTAAGAGAACTGGGTCCCTGTCAAAAGGGACTGAGCTTTTGTGCTCTTGCCTAGGGCTACCTGTAAAAGAACAGCTTGTTCCCTAATCACCCCCTTAGACAACCTCCGCACTGGCTGAGCTGAGAGACTCAAGGTGACCACAGGGAACAGGTGATGAAGCATGTTTCCTACCTCTTGGCAAAAAAGTGGAGCTCTATAAGTACGGGATGAAATGTGTTTTCAGAAATAACCACTGTGTTTGGTTTGCATAACTACTTATTTGTTCAAATAAATAACACTTACCCATTAAAAAATAGCACTTATGTAGTTTTGTGAAGATCAAAAAGGATATTTGTTAAAAGTGCCTGTAGCAAGTGTTGTATAGGTGCGCTATACATTTTTAGGAAAAATGTGCATTTTTTTTTTTTTTAGGGAAAAAATATATGGAAAAGGCAGCCAGATGACATAGTATATAGGGCTGAACTCTTGGTCAAGAAGACACAGATTCAAATCTTTGCTCTGTAAGTCTGGGCAAGTGACCTTCCTTTTCTCAGTGACAGTTTCTTCATTTGTAAAGTTGGAGATAAAAGCACTTACCTCATAGGGTTGCAATGAAGATCAAATAATATATGAGAAGCATTTTTCAATCTTAAATCACTATATAAATACTAGGTATTATTATTATTATTGATAATTATGGAATGTTCTATAAGGGGATGGGGGAATAATTAGAAAGGGATATTGATGTTTTAAAAAAAGAAAAGTACAGCGCAGCTAGGTGGTGCAGTGGATAGAGCACCAGCCCTGAAGTCAGGAGAACCTGAGTTCAAATCTGCTCTCAGACACTTAACGCGTCCTAGTTGTGTGACCTTGGGCAAGTCAATTGCCTCAGCAAAAAAACCAAACCAAAACAAAAAAAAAAACACCAATGAAACATTAAAAAGTTAAAGAAAGAAAGGAGAATGGGAGGAAAGGAAGAAAGACAAAGAAAGAAGAGGGAAGGTGAAAGAAAGAAAGAGAAAGGAAGGAAGAGAAAGAAGAAAAAAGAAGGAAGACAGAAAAAAAAAAAAAAAAAGAAAGACCGGGCAGTGCTTGGTCAGGAATCATCTGAAAACTGTTCTTGTACAGGAATCACCAGACCGTGCCCAGTCTTGTATCTCTAAATTTGTCAGGCTCTTTTCCTCCATCCTGCATCCTTTCCACCTAGAAAGTACAGGCTTATAGCTTTGTGTAAGTATGTAATTTCACTAACAATCACAGGTCCTTCCATCATAGGCTACAAGGAAAATGCCCTTGGAATTAAGAATGATATTAGCTCTGGCCCACTGATTATGTATATAGTAGTAAGGCAGGGTGTAGGTGGGGATCACCTTGTAGCCTGTAGTTCCAAAAGAGAGTATCTGACACGTGCAGAGCCAAGATAGTACAAGTAGTACAAGCAGCAATCAGCTGAGTTCTTCCACCATTCCCCTCCAAATAATTTTATCACTTCATCTGAGTTCTGGAATGGTAGAACCAACAACAGGTTAGGATGAGACATTTTTCCAGCCTAGGACAATTTAAGTTGGTAAGAGAGGTCTGTGACAAGGCAGAAAAGAAAATTAGCATTTGCAGCCACAGGAGAATAGGGGACCAGATCACAGTTCAGGAATGTGAGGAATACTAACATTTACTGCTGCAGAGAACCAGGGATGCTTTCTGGTTAAAGACCAGAGTACAAGCCACGAACCACTTTAGATCATCTCCTTAGAAAACTTAGAAACTCTAAATACAGCAACACAAAAGGTCTGAAGCTTGGTACAGTGTCTTACTCCCTGGAGCAGGGTCCAACTTTAACATAAAGTTAAAGGCAAGAAATAGTCTGAAAAAAAATGAGGAAACTACAACAACAAAAAAAAATTCTGATCATAAAAAGATACTGTGGTGGGGCAGCTAGGTGGTGCAGTGGACAGAGCACCAGCCCTGAAGTCAGGAGGACCTGAGTTCAAATCTGGCCTCAGACACTTAACACTTCCTGGCTGTGTGACCCTGGGCAAGTCACATAACCCCAATTGCCTCTGGGGGGGGGGATGGTGAAGGAAAGAAAAAGACACAAACTCAAAGACAGCAATGTTAAAACAGCTTATACACAAAGCCTCAAAGAAAATTGTAAATTGGTCTCAGGCCCAAAAATGAATTTCTAAAAGTGCTCAAAAAAGATTTTTAAAAATCAAATAAGAGAGGTAGAGGAAAAAATGGGAAAAGAAATGAAGAGAATCAACATCTTGGTAAAAGAGGTACAAAAATACTGAAGAAAATAATACCTTAAAAAACAGAATTGACAAATGGAAAAAGAAGTACAAAAATTTACTGGAAGAAAAGAACTCCTTTAGAAAATTGGCCAGATGGAAAAACAGGGGCAAAAAGTCACTGAGGAAAATAATTCCTTAAAAATTAGAATTGATCAAGCCAATGATTCTGTAAGACATCAAAGTCAAAAGAATGAAAAAAATATATAGGAAAACGTGAAATATTTCATTGAAAAAACAACTGACCTTGAATATAGATTGAGAAGAGAGAATTTAATAATTATTGGACTACCTGGAGATTCTAGACATAATATTTCAAGAAATTATCCAGGAAAATTATCCTAATAACCTAGAAACAGAAGGTAAAATAGACATTGAAAGCAGTTGCCAATCACCATTTTCCACAATGTAAGCTCCCAGAGAATGATAGCCAAATCCAAAGCTTTCAGATCAAGAAGAAAATATTGTAAGCACCCAGAATGAAAATATTCAAATATTATCAAGCCACAAGCAGGATCACACAGATTTTAGCAGCTTCTATGATATCACAGAAATCATAGTGTCAGGAGCAATGGAGGAATTAAGTATAGTGTTATAGAAAAAAACAGGTGCAGAATTGAGATCCAGATGTAAATTTACACAGATGTATAGTTGTGCCTTCATTTCAGAGCATAGAGAATTTTGAGAAGACGTAAGAGGAAAGTTCAAAGCAGATCAGAAGGTGTCTGACTGAGGAGGGGTCTATTCAGAATAAGACAGATTGGTCGTTGGAGTTTCCTGAGGCAGACTCCAAAGCCAGAAGATCCTAAAGCCACTGATCCTAAGATCAATGACTTATTGTTAGAACAGAAGCCCCCCTAAAATCAGGGGACCACAAAATCATATTACATCACTGGGATTAGACATCGATGATTTGAAATGATCTAAACGGCAGGCTAATTCCTTAGAAATGTGGGAAAATTCCATTCTATAAAAATAGAAAAAAATTTAAGGGCATTTATTTGAGCAACAACAACAACAACAAAAAAGGAATACTGTGTCATTTTATCCAGTTAGGCATTCTGATGATGTTATTTGTTTTCTGGATGTATAACAGCTACTCATGGGCCTAATCTAACCATGTTTTGTTGATCAACATGGAAGTTTTGACTTGCTATGTTTCTGACTTGGACCAATTTTCCCCTCTTTAGGCAATTTGGTCCCCCATTTCCTACCCCCATCAATGGGTTTACCACATTGGTGCCATGCTTTAATACCCAATTACTTTATTTTATTTTTTTATTAAAGCTTTTCATTTGAAAATCATATGCATGGGTAATTTTTCATCACTGACCCTTGCAAAACTTTCTGTTACAAATTTTTCCCTCCTTCCCCCTCACCCCCTTCCCTAGATGGTAGGAAGTCTAATACATATTAATTATGTTAAAATACTTGACAAATCAAATATGTGTATACATATTTATACAGTTATCTTGTTGTACAAGAAAAATTGGATCTACCAGAAAACCAAAACAAAAACAAAAACCTGAGAGGAAAACAAAATGCAAGCAAACATCAATAGAAAGCGTGAAAATGCTATGTTGTGATCCACACCAGATCCCACAGGCCTCTCCCTGGGTTTATATGGTTTTCTTCTTCACTGAACAACTGGAATTAGTTTGAAACATCTCGTTGTTGAAGAGAACCATGTCCATCAGAATTGATCATCATAAGAATGATTTCAGAGAGGCCTGGAGAGACTTGCATGAACTGATGCTGAGTGAAATGAGCAGAACCAGGAGATCATTATACACAGCAACAAGACTATACAATGATCAATTCTGATGGACATGGCTCTATTCAACAATGAAATGTTTCAAACCAGTTCCAATTGTTCAGTGAAGAAAACCATATACACCCAGAGAGAGGGATGTGAATGTGGACCACAACATAACATTTTCATGCTCTCTATTGATGTTTGCTTGCATTATGTTTTCCTCTCAGGTTTTTTTTTTTTTTTTCTGGTAAATCCGATTTTTCTTTGTACAGCAAGATAACTGTATAAATATGTATACACATATTTGATTTGTCAAGTATTTTAACATAATTAACATGTAGTAGACTTCCTGCCATCTAGGGGAGGGGGTGGAGGGAAGGAGGGAAAAATTTGTAACAGAAAGCTTTGCAAAGGTCAATGATGAAAAATTACCCATGCATATGTTTTGCAAATAAAAAGCTTTAATAAAATGGAAAAAAGTATATATTAAAAAGAAAAAGAATTGATCATCATATAGTCTTTTTTTTTTTTTGATCATCATATAGTCTTGTTGTTGCCGTGTATAATGATCTTCTGGTTCTGCTCATTTCTTTTTTTTTTTAATTTTTTTAGGGTTTTTTTAAAATTTTATTTAATTTTTTTATTTGCAAAACATATGTGTGGGTAATTCCCCAACATTAACCCTTACATAGCTTTCTGTTACAAATTTTTCCCCCCAACTCCCCACCCCTCCCCTAGATGGCAGGATATCCACTACGTGTTAATTATGTTAAAATATTGGCAAATCGAATATGTGTATACATATTTCCAAACTTATCATTGTTGTGCAAGAAAAATCTTATCTACACAAACGATATATCAGATAAAGGAAACACAATGTAAGCAAACATCAATCAAGGAGTATGAGAATGTTATGTTGTGGTCCGTGTACCCCACACCCCTCTCCCTGGGTGTACACGGCCCCCTTCAGTGAACAATCCGAGGTAGTTTGAAATACTTCACTGTTGAAGAGAGCCATGTCCACCAGAACCGATTGTCACATAGTACCGTTGTCACCGTGTACTATGATCTCCTGGTTCTGCTCACTCCACTCAGCACCAGTTCATGCAAGTCTCCCCAGGCCTCCCCGAAATCGTCCTGCTGGTCATCTCCCACAGAACAATAATGTTCTATAACATTCATATACCACAATTTATTCAGCCACTCTCCAATTGAAGGGCATCCACTCAATCTCCAGTCTCCAGCCACTACAAAAAGGGCTGCCACAAACATTCCTGCACACATGGGGCCCTTTCCCTCCTCTACGACCTCCCCGGTATATAAGCCCAATAGAAACGCTGCTGGGTCAAAGGGCATGCACAGTTTGATAACTCTTTGAGCATAGCTCCAAATTGCTCTCCAGAATGGCTGGATCCGTTCACAGTTCCACCAACAATATATCAGTGTCCCAGCCCTCCCACATCTCCTCCAACATTCATCATTATCTTTTCCTGTCATTTTAGCCAATCTGACAGGTGTGAAGTGGTACCTCAGGGTTGTCTTTATTTGCATTTCTCTGATCAATAGTGATTTGGAGCACCTTTTCATATGACTACAAATAGTTTTAATTTTATCCTCTGAAAATTGTCTGTTCATATCCTTTGACCATTTATTGATTGGAGAATGGCTTGAATTTTTATAAATATGAGACAATTCTCTATATATTTTAGAGATGAGACCTTTATCAGTGGTTCTGCTCATTTCACTCAGCATCAGTTCATGTCAGTCTCTCCAGGCCTCTCTGAAATCGTCCTGCTGGTCGTTTCTTACAGAGCAATAATATTCCATAACATTCATATACCATAATTTATTCAGCCACTCTCCAATTGATGGGCATCCATTCAGGGCAACATTCTTGCACATGTGGGTCCCTTTCCTTCTTTTAAGATCCCTTTGGGATATAAGTCCAGTAGAAACACTGCTGGGTCAAAGGGTATGCACAGATTGATAACTTTTTGAGCATAGTTCCAAATTGCTCTCCAGAATGGTTGGATCCGTTCACAGTTCCACCAACAATGTATCAGTGTCCCAGTTTTCCCACATCCCCTCCAACATTCATCATTATCTTTTCCTTTCATTTTAGCCAAACTGGATACCCAATTACATTAGCCCACTGTAACTCAATTCCCATGTCCAAGTAATCCATTAAACTCAGTTTCTTACAATGGCAGGCATAACAATGAACACTGTTAAGCTTACTTGCCAAGGCATTATTATTATCATTATTATTATTAAAGGAAAGAAAATAAGCTTAATTGAATCAGAGGAACTAAGAATGTGTTACTCATGTTTTGGAAGGTTTTTTTTGTTGTTGTTGTTGTTTTTGTTTTTTTAGGAAGTGGGCTTTGTAATTATTTTTGAAAGAAGAATGGGGGATAGTTAGGTTGATGGGGACCAAAAGAATTTTAGGAGTGTGAAATAGTTTAGGTGTTCTTAACCTGATATATTAAGTCCATGATCTTGGATTGGGGAAAAAATACATCATTTTTCACTAATTTCTATCTGAAATTTGATATCCTTTCAGCCATAGATTTAAAAGGAAATATATTTTATTTTGAGAAGTTGTCCATGGGCTTTATCAGACTATCACATATGTCCATTGATACCAAAAAGCTGCAAGAACTTCTTGTAGCATAAAATGTGATTTATGTTTTCTGTTCCCATAAAGTGGAGGAAGCTGGGATGATGTGGCTATATTGAGGTAGAGATACCATGAAACTTCTTTCTCTGTAACCAACCCAAAGTAGTGCAGGACCATCTTTCTGAATTAAAAGATGCTG
Source organism: Myrmecobius fasciatus (assembly GCA_023553655.1). Lineage (NCBI taxonomy): Eukaryota > Metazoa > Chordata > Mammalia > Dasyuromorphia > Myrmecobiidae > Myrmecobius > Myrmecobius fasciatus. The sequence goes on along the minus strand of JAJPUD010005076.1, from coordinate 73,024 downwards.
ACTTCATCCTGAGTCTTTGTGTAGGAGACTGGATAAGCAGTTTTGTAAACAGCTCTCTTAAGTAGAGGCTTTTTCTCTCCCACCTCCACAGGAATCCTAGGAGAGGGTGAGATCAATCAAATGGAGTCTAGAGATCTTGCTAGTTCCCCTTTTGCATTTTTTTCATTACTGTGCTCTTTGTCTTTGGACATTGCAATAAATTTCACAAGTTGCCTTTAAGACATAAATCATCAGCTGGACTAATAACCAAATGTCTGTTCTTTTTACTGTGGGCTCACTGTATAGTAGCTATAAAGTTGGGCTTCAAAAAAGAAGCAAATGCTTTAGGTAACTTGCTTATATATTTTATTTACTCATACTATACTTTCAAATATATGACCAAGGAATTGACTCCTACTCTGTCATACTGAAATCTGTAATTTCTGAAGGGTAAGAGGCTTCTTTAGTTGCCTGGGTATTACCTCAAGGCAGAATCAAGCTGAAGAAAGGCAACTTGTTGGACAATCTATAGATCCAATTCTTTGCCATGCTGTTAAGGTTGATATACCAGCTGCTGGCTCAGGAGTCATACCTGTCTTTGAATCCTATATCTAATGCTTATTCATTTCTCTGACTCTGAGGAATGTCTATAAAAGTGATGGTATATGAATTGAATGAAAATAATTGTGCCAGTAATTGTTGTGCAGCTAGGTGGTCCAGTTGGTTTGGAATCAGAAAGACACATCTTAATGAGTTCAAATCCAGCCTCAGACATTTACTGGATCTTTACAAAGATTTAAGAGAAGGAAGAAAGGAAGTAAGTATTTATTAAACACCTGCTCTGTGCTGGGCACACTGCTAAGCACTTTACAAGTATTATCTCATTTAATCCCAACAACTCTGGGGCATAACTGCTGTCTGTTATCATAGCCATTTTCATAATTAAGGAAACTAATATAGATAGAATTTAAGTGACTTGCCGGGAGGGGGTGGGGAGACAAACTAGTAAGCATCCCCATCCAGATGTGAACTCAGGTCTTCCTGATTGCAGACCCAGGCCCTATCCACTGCACTATTTAATCTGCCTTCCCTCTTTTCTCCTCCATCTCTCCTTTACAGAGGTAGGGGCCCATGGGTGTGGAATGCTACATACTTCAGGATCTTTTGATATGTTAGTGTTATTGATTTTTCTCATTGTTATGAGGGATTACTATCTAGGAGGAAGTGAGGGAAGAGATCCACTGGGAAATTAGGTGAAATAAAAATAAAATATGTCAATAAATATTTAGTTTTTAAAAGTTACTGAAGTGAGCTTGGTAACTTGTGACAAAATCCCTGCTAGGGAGACTGACTGAGGCTAATGGATCTCTTGAGCTCTGGAGTTCTGAGCTACAGTGAGCTAAACTTGATCATCCAAATTTAACAGTTTGGCATTAATAAGATGAGCCCCTCTGAGCAGAAGGGGCCAACAGGTTGCCTAGTGAGAGGCAAACCAGCCATAAATGGTGTAATTAAAACCCCTGGGTTGACCAATGAGTTGCCCCTGTACTGCTAGTCTGAGGAAGTCTTTAAAAACCCCACAAAACAACAACAAAAAAATGCAAAACCAGGTACTTGGAATGTTTCACTAGGTTACTATGAGGCTGAAATAAAATAATAAATATGTTTGTATATGGGGGGGTGGATTTTTAAAAATTTATTAATAATTTTTATTTGCAAAACATATATATGGGTAATTCCTAAACATTAGCCCTTACAAAGCTTTCTGTTACAAATTCCACCCCCCCACTCCCTACCCCTCCCCTAGAAGGCAGGATATCCACTACATGATAATTATGTTAGAATACTTAAGAAATCGAATATATGTATAGTTATTTCCACACATCATTTTTTTTTTTGTGCAGGAGAAATCGTATCTACAAGAAAGAGTAATCCAATAAAGGAAATACAATGCAAGCAAACCTCAATAGAGAACATGAAAATGTTATGTTGTGGTCCACATTTCACATCCCTCTCTCTGGATGTATATGGCTCTCTTCACTGAACAATTGGAACTGGTTTGAAGCATTTCATTGTTGAAGAGTCATGTCCCTTAGAACTGATCCTCATATAGTATTGTTGTTGCCGTGTACCATGATCTCCTGGTTCTGCTCATTTTAGTCAGCATCAGTTCATGCAAGTCTCTCCAGGCCTCTCTGAAATCGTCCTGCTGGTCATTTCTTACAGAGCAATAATATTCCATAACATTCATATACCATAATTTATTCAGCCATTCTTCAATTGATGGGCATCCTTTCAGTTTCCAGTTTCTAGCCACTACAAAAAGGGCTGCCACAAACATTCTTGCACATGTGGGGCCCTTTCCTTCTTTTATGATTTCTTTGGGATATAAGCCCAATAGAAACACTGCTGGGTCAAAGGGTATGCACAGTTTGATAACTTTTTGAGCATAGCTCCAAATTGCTCTCCAGAATGGTCGGATCTGTTCACAGCTCCACCAACAATGCATCAGTGTCCCAGTCTTCCCACATCCCCTCCAACATTCATCGTTATCTTTTCCTGTCATTTTAGCCAATCTGACAGGGGTGTAGTGGTACCTCAGAGTTGTCTTAATTTGCATTTCTCTGATCAATAGTGATTTGGAGCACCTTTTCATATGACTAGAAATAGTTTTAATTTCATCATCTGAAAATTGTCTGTTCATATCTTTTGACCATTTATCAACTGGAGAATGGCTTGAATTCTTATAAATATGAGACAATTCTCTATATATCTTAGAGATGAGACCTTTATCAGAACCCTTAAATGTAAAGATGATTTCCCAATTTGATGCTTCTCTCCTAATCTTATCTGCATTAGTTTTGTTTGTACAGAAACTTTTTAACTCAATATAATCAAAATTATCTATCTGGTGTTCAATTAAGAGTTCCAGATCTTCTTTGGACATAAATTTATTCCATTTCCACAGGTCTAAGAGGTAAATTATCCTATGTTCCTCTAATTTACTTATAGTATCACTCTTTATATCCAGATCATGAACCCATTTAGATCTTATCTTGGTATGTGGTGTTAGGTGTGGGTCCAGCCTTAATTTCTTCCACACTAGTTTCCAATTTTCCCAGCAGTTTTTGCCAAATAGTGAGTACTTATCCCAAAAGCTGGGGTCTTTGGGATTATCAAACACTAAATTGTTAAAGTTATTGCCTAGACTGTCCTGATATCCTATCCTGTGCCACTGATCGACTGCTCTATTTCTAAGCCAGTACCAAACGGTTTTGATGACCGCTGCTTTGTAATATAGTTTTATATCTGGTACAGCAAGGCCACCTTCATCTGCCTTTTTTTTCATTAATTCGGTGGGGGGTGGATTTTAACGGACCAATTTTGTAACCACCAGGTTACAAAAACACCAAGGTATTAATGTGTTAAAATGAAAAGGATTTTCACTTTGCTATCAACTAAGTAGGAAATTTAAAGAGCAGCTTGTCATTGGCTGCCTGAAGATGGGGCCCATACTCTAGAAAAAAGCTAGTCTGTCAGTTCTGGAGACGATCAGCACAGGAAGCAGCTTCAAGGAGTATGACCTCAAAAGTGTAGATGAGAAGCATGGGAGAAGAACCTCTCTCTTAGAAGAGAATTCCCTCTGTTCTTCACCTCCCCCTATATCTTCTGCTGAGGAATATGGCCGCAAAGCTATTTGCCCAGCAGGAGACACCATAGCCAGCAGAGAGCTGGCCAGAAGATAAAGAATCCATGGATGTGGCTGTTGGAGTATGGCCTCCTGGCAACAGAGAAAAGAACTAAGTATGACTTAATGAGCGATTTAGCAGCTGGAAGTCAAACTGCAGAGAGGACTGGGCCTAGCTAGCCCAGCTAAGCAAGCTTCCCTGTCAAGAGGCGGTATTCAGGAGGTAGCATAAGGACACCAGAAGAGGAAGGATAGTAAGCCAGCAACGTCAGAGGTGTGAGTTGCCTTGACCCATGACCCTCTCCTGCCCAGTGTACTCTAAGTGCCCCACTCTTTCCATGAAGCTGTATGTTTGTGAGAGGGTAGATCCCAAGTTTATCTGGGGAATGTTGTCAGCTATCATTCTTACCAGACTATCTTGGTAAAGGATAATGCTTTGAGCTTATTGTGTCTGTTAGCTGTTAAAAGTGTGGATACTGCAAAGGATATGAATAGATAAATTTCCAATTAAGAAATTGAAACTATTTCTAGTCATATGAAAAGTTGCTCCAAATCACTATTGATCAGAGAAATGCAAATTAAGACAACTCTGAGGTACCACCTGTCAGATTGGCTAAAATGACAGGAAATGATAATGATAACTGTTGGAGGGGATATGGGAAAACTGGGACACTGATACATTGTTGGTGGAACTGTGAACGGATCCAACCATTCTGGAGAGCAATTTGGAGCTATGCTCAAAAAGTTATCAAACTGTGCATACCCTTTGACCCAGCAGTGTTTCTACTGGGCTTATATCCCAAAGAGATCTTAGAGGAGGGAAAGGGACCCACCTGTGCAAGAATGTTTGTGGCAGCCCTTTTTGTAGTGGCTAGAAACTGGAAACTGAAGGGATGCCCATCAATTGGAGAATGGTTGAATAAATTATGGTATATGAATGTTATGGAATATTATTGCTCTGTAAGAAACGACCAGCAGGACGATTTCAGAGAGGCCTGGAGGGACTTGCATGAACTGATGCTGAGTGAAATGAGCAGAACCAGGAGATCATTATATACGGCAACAAAATGATTATGTGATGATCTGTTATGATGCACATAGATCTTTTTAGCAATGATGTGATTCAGGCCAGTTCCAATGATCTTGTGATGGAGAGAGCCATCTACACTCAGAGAGAGGACATGGGAACTGAGTGTGGATTATAACATAGCATTTTCACTCCTTTTGTTGTTGTTTGCTTGCATTTTATTTTTTCTCATTTTTTCCCTTTTTGATCTGATTTTTCTTGTGCGATATGATAATTGTGGAAATATATATAGAAGAATTCATATGGTTATACTGCATATTGGATTATACTTGCCATAGAGGGGAAGAGGCAGGGAGAAGGCAAGGGGAAAAAATTGGAAGACAAGATTTTACAAGAGTGAATGTTGAAAATTATCTATGCTTATGTTTTGAAATTTAAAAAACTATAGTTTTAGGAGTGTGGACCTACAAAGAATCCTTTGACTTGAGGATAAAACCTCAGAAACTTCTCTGGGAACAAACTACAAATTTATTTAAGTGTGTGGGGGTGTTATTACTAGAGAGTATCCTACTTGTATATTTAGTGTTTTGTAAATTTTAAAGTGCTACATAAGTGCTATTTATTATCATTACAGAATTATATTTTAGAAGAAAACTTAGCAGTGAAGCAGTCCAGCCCTTCCACAGAAGAAATTCCTACTATAACACACCTGTTAAGTGGTCATCCATCCTCTGCTAGAAAATTCCAAGGAAGGAAAAACCTCCCTCCTCAAAGGTGTAAATTCAGCCTAAATTTAACTCTTTGCCACTTCCATACCTGGTTCTTCCTTGTGAGACTAAACAAAACGAGACTAATCTTTCTTCCACATGGTCATTAGTTATCCTATTTCCCTGAATCTTTTCTCCCAGGCTAAACATGTCCTTCTTTTTTTTTCCCAACCAGCTGGAGTCTTGACCCCATAGCAACAGAGAAGAGAGCCAACTATGGATTAATGTCATATAACATGTTTTCAAGACTCATAATCATTCTGATTACCTTGTACTGGACATTCTCCAGATTATCAGTGCCCTTAAACTCAGGTCCCCAGAACTGAACACAAATACTTCAAAGGAGATCTGATGAGGATAGGGTACAGTGGGACAATCATTTTCCTCAGTGAGCTTTTGCACCTCCTTTCCCATCTGGCCAATCTTGATTTTTAAGGAATTCTTCTCATTAATTTTTTGTTTTTCTTTTTGCTCTACTCTCATTTCTCTTCTCAAATTTTCCTCTAGCTTTCTTTTTTCTTTTTTTACTGAAGCAATTGGGGTTAAGTGACTTGCCCAGGGTCACACAGCTAGGACGTGTTAAGTGTCTGAGACCATATTTGAACCATATTTGAACTCAGGTCCTCCTGACTTCAGGGCTTTGCCATCTAGCTGCCCCCACCTGCCTTTCTTCTCAAAACTCTGCCTATCTAATCATTTTGTTGCTATGAACAATGATCTACTGGTTCTGCTCGTTTCACTCAGCATCAGTTCATGTAAGTTTCTCCAGGCCTCTCTGAAATCGTCCTGCTGGTCGTTTCTTATAGAACAATAATATTCCATACATTGACATACCCTAACTTATTCAACTATTCTCTAACTGATGGGCTTCTATTCAATTTCTAGTTCCTTGCCATTACACAAAGAGCTGCCACAAACATTTTTGCCCATGTGGGACCTTTTCCTTCTTTAATCATCTCTTTGGCATATAGACCTAGTAACGAGACTTCTAGATCAAAGGGTTTGCCCAGTTTTATAGTCCTTTGGGCATAGTTCTGAATTGCTCTGCAGAATGGTTGGATCAAATAATGAACTATTGGTGGAGTACCCAATCATTTTGAGGAACACTTCAGAACTATACCAAAGGGTTATAAAATTGTGCATATCCTCTTCTAGGTATCTATCCCGAAGAGATTTTTTAAAAGAAGAAAAAATCTGTATGTATGAAAATACTTATAGCTGCTCTTTTTGTGGTGGCAGAGAATTGTAAATTGAAAGAATGCCCATCAGTTGAGGAATGATTGAAAAAGTTGTGGTATATTATTGTAATGGGATACTATTGTGCTAAAGAACTGATGAGCAAGAAGGTTTCCGAATAAGCTGGGAAAACTTATATGAACTGATGCAAAATGAAGTGAGCAGAACTAGGAGAATATTGTACATAGTAACAGTAATATTGTACAATGACCAACTGTGAATGACTTAGCTATTATCAGCAATACAATGACCCAAAACAATTCTGAAAAACTTGGGATCAAAAATGCTATCCACCTCCTGAGAAAGAATTTATGACATATGAATGCAAATCAAAGCATATTTTTAAAATCTTTATTGTCTTGGTATTTTATTATTGGTTTTAGGGTTGGTTTTTTTGGGGGGAATCTGTGTTTTCTTTCACAAGAGGGCTAATTTGGGAATGTTTTTTATGATGGTACATGTATAATCTATAGCAAATTGCTTGCCTTCTTAGGGAGGGAATGGAGAGAATTTGGAACACAAAATTTTAAAAATAAATGTTAAAAATTATTTTTACATGTAATTGGAAAAAATATATTAACATTTTTAAAAGGAAAAAAGCCTCAAATTTATTACCAAATTTTAGTACAGATTAGTTTCTTTTCTGTGTAATATCTCTTCCAACTTCCTGACAAGGATCAAACATTCCTTCTTTCATCTAAGATCCCTTTCTCCTCTCCTCCATCGAAACTTCATTCTTGCTTCCATTAACAACCTGGGGTAGAAAGGAACCATACCCTTTCTTTAGTAAAATCAACCTACTCTTGGAACACAATCATTCACTTGTGGCAAAATAAAAACATTGTACATTTGGTATTGTCACTGCACAGTTTCTTATAATTCTCTATATAACTGGTTGAGATGTTCAGCTTTGGTTTTTTGAACTAGATATGTATGGATAGATGTTTACTCTTAAACTAACACTTTGAAGCTCAATAATAGGTCTGGAGATCAATCCCAGCTTTGGCCAACAGGGAGAGTCTTATTAACCTTAATTTCATCCTACACACTGCCATCTGAATGATCTTTTTACTTTCTTTAAATAAAATTCAAATTTCTTAATCCCAGTTTACTTTTTTAACTCCACCACATGGATGGTTTGCTTCAGCTAGACTTGAGAATTTCCCACATGCATTTCTGTCTCTGAATCTTTGCATGTATCATTGGAATGCTCTGTAACTTCTCCCTTGCCTATCTCATCCTTCAACACAATTCAGGTCTCAAATCCACGAAACCTTTTCAGATCACAGTGTTCTTTCCTTCTCAGGGTCACAGTTTCTTCATCTGTAAAATAGGAGATTGGACTAGATGCTCTCAAAGCTTTCCTGACTCCAGTGTTCTAATTCTATGGTATTATTCTAGCATGAATTTTCTGTATCCATCATTCAGTACTTAGTTACTTTAAGAATCTGTACTTTTTCAGTTTTTGTACAAACAAAACTAATGCAGACAAGATTAGAAGGGAAGCAAGTTCTGGGAAAACATTTTTACATTCTAAGGTTCTGATAAAGGCCTCATTTCTAAAATATATAGAGAATTAACTCAAATTTATAAGAATTCAAGCCATTCTCCAAATGATAGTCAAAGGATATGAGCAGGCAATTTTCAGATGAAGAAATTGAAACCATTTCTAGTCACATGAAAAGGTGCTCCAAATCACTATTGATCAGAGAAATGCAAATTAAGACAACTCTGAGTGAGATACCACTACACATCTGTCAGATTGGCTAAGATGACAGGAAAAGATAATGACGAATGTTGGAGGGGATGTGGGAAAACTTGGACACTGATACATTGTTGGTGGAACTGTGAATGGATTCAGCCATTCTGGAGAGCAATTTGGAACTGCTCAAAAAGTTATCAAACTGTGCATACCCTTTGACCCAGCAGTGTTTCTATTGGGCCTATATCCTAAAGAGATCTTAGAGGAAAAGGGACCCACATGTGCAAAAAATGTTTGTAGCAGCCCTTTTTGTAGTGGCTAGAAACTGGAAACTGAAGGGATGCCCATCAATTGGAGAGTGGCTGAACAAATTATGGTATATGAATGTTATGGAATATTATTGTTCTATAAGAAACGACCAGCAGGATGATTTCAGAGAGGCCTGGAGAGACTTGCATGAACTCTTCTCTTCAACAATGAGATGTTTCAAACCAGTTCTAATTGTTCAGTGAGGAAGAAAGCCATCCAAATCCAGAGAGATGGCTGTGGGATCTGTGGGTGGACCACAACATACATTTTAACACTTTCTGTTGATGTTTGCTTGCATTTTGTTTTCCTTAGTTTTTTTTCTTTCTTTTTCTAGATTCAATTTTTTCTTGTGCTACAAGATAACTGTATAGATATGTTTTATCTATTTATTTAACACATTTAACATGTATTAGACTACCTGCCATCTAGGGAAGGGGGTGGGGGAAAGGAGGGCATCTAGCCTTTCTAGTGTGATGCTCTATTGGCACACCACTTAAGAGCCCAGGTTTAGCTCAATCCTGTGATAAAGTTCTAGGATAGAACTTTAGTTTTATATTTTTATGTTTATGTCTTGTCTCTCCAATTGGATTTTAAACTCCAAGAGGGCTGGGAACATTTCTTGGTGTGCTGTACAAATATAACACATAATAATAACTTGATGAACATTTGTTGGTTGATTAATAAAGCCGCAAGGTTATCTTGGAATTAAGGATTCCCCAAGCAGGGGTTTTGTTCTTTAAATATGACTATTCATTTTACATTGGTAAATGACATGGCAAATCATGTTTTTTTGGGCTTGAAATTTCCTCCTCTGTCAAGTGGGGAGAATGGATTCACTACCCCTAAGATCATTTCTATTCTAGAATTCTCTGATCCTGTGTGGATAGAGGTGGCACAATGGTCTGCTCTTCCTTTATGAGGTCCAACTGATGTCTCTTTTCACTTTCACAAAGAGTAAATTAGAATTGCACATATTTAAGTAAAGGTGTCAAGTTAGACTCCCAAGAAATTATTTAACTGACCTAGAAAAAATAACAACAAAATTCATCTGGAAAAACAAAAGGTCAAGAATTTCAAGGAAATTAATGGAAAAATAAAAGCAAATGAGGGTGGCCTAGCTGTACCAGATCTAAAACTATATTATAAAGCAGTGGTCATCAAAACCATTTGGTGCTGGCTAAGAAATAGAGTAGTGGATCAGTGGAATAGGTTAAGTTCACAGGACAAAATACTCAATGACAATAGTAATCTAGTGGTTGATAAACCCAAAGACCCCAGTTTTTGGGATAAAAACTCACTATTTGAAAAAAACTGCTGGGAAAATTGGAAACTAGTATGGAAGAAACTAGGCATTGACCCACACCTAACATCATATACCAAGATAAGGTCAAAATGGATTCATGATCTAGACATAAAGAATGATATTATAAACAAATTAGAACAATGTAGGATGGTTTACCTCTCAGACCTGTGGAGGGGGAAGGAATTTGTGACCAAAGAACTAGGGATCATCATTAATCACAAAATAGATAAATTTGACTATATCAAGTTACAAAGGTTTTGTACAAACAAAATGAATGCAGACAAGATTAAAAGGGAAGCAATAAACGGAAAATATTTTTACATCCAAAGGTTCTGATAAAGGCCTCATTTCTAAAATATATAGAGAATTGACTCAAATATATAAGAATTCAAGCCATTCTCCAATTGATAAATGGTCAAAAGATATGAACAGACAATTTTCAGATGAAGAAATTGAAACTATTTCTAGTCACATGAAAAGGTGCTCCAAATCACTATTGATCAGAAAAATGCAAATTAAGACAACTCTGAGATACCACTACACACTTGTCAGATTGGCTAAGATGACAGGAAAAGATAATGATGAATATTGGAGGGGATGTGGGAAAACTGGGACACTGATACATTGTTGGTGGAAATGTGAACGGATCCAACCATTCTGGAGAGCAATCTGATCAATTCTGATGAACATGGTTCTCTTCAATAATGATGTGATTCAAACCAGTTCCTATTGTTCAGCAATGCATATAGTCATATACATCCAGAGAGAGGCCTGAGGGAACTGAGTGTGAACCACAACACAGCATTTAAACGCTTTCTGTGAATATTTCTTTTTTTTTTATTAAAAGCTTTTTATTTACAAAACATATGAGTGATTTTTCTACATTGACCTTTGCAAAAAAAATTTTTTTTTGTTCCAAGCAGATATTGCACTGGTGGAAGGTGAAAGATAGAATATCACATAGGAAAAACAACTAACAGGTCATTTGGACTAAAAAGGAGTGAAAGGAAGTAAAATAACATACTTGGGAAAGTAGGAGGGAGAGAATATAATAATATGACTTTGAAATTCATCTAGTCAGGATCATTTGTAGAATGCACCTTAGAGATGATCAGATATTCAGAGAGGAAAAGGAACTCCTCCAGAATTAAACTCACAACTTTATAGCCTAAATCCAGAGTACTTTTATGTCATTTATTAATTTGGATCCCAAATAAGCCTGTATATTATGCAAATGTGAGATTAAAATAACTAGGATAACTGTCCTGTTTGTTTTTGGATAACTTTTGTTTTCAGAGATTAAAGCAAAAAAAAAAAAAAAGCCATGTGTAATTTGGTAGAGAACTTTGGGGACAAAAGGTGGCTGGTGGGTAGGGAGCTTGGGCTGGAAGTGTTCATTCCAACTTGCAGCTGAGTCCCTCTTTTGTTGATTTCTGGTATTGCCACGAAGAGAGTAATCTTAGAAGGGCTTGGGGTTTGCATGCATTTACTGTGACGAACACACCTGACTTTTTCTGTCTCTATATTTGGTGCTGCTCTCTCTTTACTTTCCCTTTGCCCTTTGCAAGGGGAACTGTATGTCAGAATGACATTAATAATCAAGTCAGTCCTGACATTCAGTGAGTGCTTGGTGAAGGTTTTCCCAAGCTGGACACACTTGTTTTTTTCTCATCTGTAGCTGAGGGGAGTCAAACTCTTAGCATGATCTAAGATTGGAGGAGCTTTGTTCATAGGAAAGCACAGACATTCTGGGAAGAGATGGGGGTGATATTGACTGGAGAAATCTTAATGTATCTAGTCCTTTCTGATACCAGAGAGGTTAGAGGATATATTTATAATCTTAAGGTAGTAAGAATAGTCCTGCTAAGGAATCACAAATAGCTTTCAGAAGTTCCAATTCATTGAGAGTATTTTTTGTGAAATTCAATGGGATAAGAATTTTCACTGCTTCTTATAAGGATGGCACATGGTCTAGTGGAAAGAGTATACCTCCCAAAGTAGTCTCATGGTTATAGAAAAATTATATTCTCTGAGCTTTATTTTCCTCATCTATAAAATGGAAATAATACCACCTATGATACCTACCTCACAGGATTATTGTGAGAATCAAAGGCATTGAACTTCATGGAATTGTAGAAAGCATGTTGAACTTAGAGCCACAAGATCTGAGTTCAAAACCTCTGAGAACCTGTGTGACATTGGACAAACCACTCAACCTTCCTGAGCTGTTTCCTCACCTGTAAAATAAAGGATTTGGACTAGATGGCCTCTAAAATTCCCTTCTGTATATGTATAATCCTATGCATAGGATTAAAAAACAAAACAAACCACAGAACACTATGTAAATTTGATATATTATCCTTTTTCCTTAAGGAAGGACAGGCTAAATTTGGGAGGTTATGCTTCTTATGATTTATTCCAAGTACTTGAACAGACATCCTATACTTGCTACTGTTAGCAGCAGTTTCAGTGTGCTCATTTGACTTTCTGGGTAAACAATATTGGTGCCATCACTGGAGAACTGAATATCGTTCATAAAAGGAGAAAATATAGTCAAAGACAGATTGGGAACTTAAAATTGATGACATTCTTGGCCATGTAACAAGTTAATCAATAAATTCTTTGTATTTAAGTACTTATTACTGCAAAACCTGAAGAGGCAGTGTGGAATAGCAGCTAGACATTAAGTCTTGAGGACTCTAAGGTGGGGAATCAGCCTGACAAATACTGATGGAGGGACCCTGTACAAGTCACTTAGCCTTCCAATTCCTAGCAATTCTCTAAGGTCATTACAAGGGGTGCCACCTTGCATTAGTTGGAGTTTCCTTACCTGGGGGTCCTTCATCTCTATCACATTTTGTAAAACCTGGTATCAAAAAGGCCAAGAGTCATTTCTGAAACTCTGCCCTTTCATAATTCTTTATTAAGCCTTTTCTATGGAATTAAAATTAATTTTGAGTGTCCCAGTGCATTTCATCCTTAGGGGAGACAGTTTCTGTTTGTTTTTCTTGGTACACGACTGTTCCCAACCTAGACACCAGTCCTCCCCCTTAGACATTCTCAACCCCACTAACTAGTACTCCAGTGGATCTGTCTCTCTTCACTGTCCTCAATGGCAGTCACTTTCATCACCCATTGTGTGAGTGTATGGGGAATTGACTAGCAGATTGATCTTTGCTATGTTGTTTTGTCTCTTTGAATTTATGAGAATAAAAATGTTTATAGTCTTGCCTATACCAAAGGTTGGTTTGAGCAAAGCACTTGAGGTTTTCCAAAGTGCCTTCTTACTATCACTTATTGTTGAGGTATGTTTTTTTTTTTTTTCTTTTCATTTGTTTGTTTTGTTTTTACCACCTTCAACCTATGATAGGAAAATGATTAGATTTTAATTTAGGAGATCTGGGATTGACGTCCTTGTGGTGTTTTTTCCCTATGTGATCTTGAATAAGTCACTGAAACTCTTTGAATCCATTTTCTTATCCGAAAAAGTAGGATAATAATACTAGCACTATCCTACCTCACAAGGTTGTTGTAAAAAACAGGAGACATATGCTGGAAGATTCATGATAAAGCAGGCTACCTATCTCTTCAGAGAGACTCAGGATACAGATTGAGACATATATATTTTGGCACATAGCTGATTCAGAAATCTGTTTTGTTTGAAAATGCCTCTGTTACATGGATTATTTTCTTTCTTTCTTTTTTTTAAAGTGATCTTGGGGAGAGAAAATGGGCTTTTGTTCGTTGGAAAAGATAACATTAAGTAAAAGAATAACGTCTATAAAACATATATTTCACTATGTGAAGGATGCATATTTTTAACAGTGTTGTTATTGATGCAGATGACAATGATTGAGTAACCTGCTTTTGTAAGTTGCTTTGACCAAAGAACGTCATCCTTTGCCAGCCAGCCCTCTGGCAATGATCCTTTTAGCCTGGAGTTCTCATGACAGGAGTCTTCTTGCTGGAATTGCTAAAGAGCCAATCTATCACTAGCTTATACTCAAGGTTTCTGCCTGCTTCTTAAAAAGTGATTGTTCCTCCAGAAGCTGTGTGTTGTCTTTTTGGTTGTAATATTGATTTCTGTGATGGTTTTATGCAAGTCTTTTCAACTTTGGACCTCCTTTCTCCATCTGTAAAATTAGACTTTTCACTCTCCTCCTCATGTGTACTTGGAGGTAAAAAAAAAAAAAAAAAAAGATAACCGCCAAATACTTTGACCTGCTTGGAAGCTTCTTGGTTATTTGAGAACAAAATAGTCCTTGGTAAAACACTCTGTAATTTCCAAGTGGATCCTTATTGTCATTCCATATGGAATGCTGGGGCATGGTGGCAGAGTAGGTAAAGGACTGTACTTGGAGTTTGGAAGGGCTGGATTCAAAAATGCCTCTCTCCACACTTGGCTAAATGACCCTGGGCAAGTCACTTAGGGGAAGGGAACAAACATACTGCTATAATTACTGTACTAAGATGACTTACAAATATATTACCTCAACAACTTTGCAAGTGCTGTTATAGTCCCCATTTTACAGCTGGAGAAATTGAGGCAGACAGCAATTAAATGACTTGTCCAGGATCATATAAGTATCTGAAGCTAGATTTGAATTCAGATCTTCCTGACTCTTGACTCAAGTGCCCTATCCACTGAGTCACCTAACTGCTTCTAAATGTTCTAGACAAATAAGATTATTAAATTTCAGAGGCATCATTTATCTGCATTGGTAGAAGGTGCTCCTCTATAGATGAGATTATGGATCCAAATCAGAAAGGAAAAATAAAAGGACGCTAATAAAAAAACAAGGTTTATAAATATAGTACATGGCATATAAACTAGCTTCTATCACAGAAATTCAAATTTTTTTTTAGAGTAGCCACATAATGATCAAAAAGTTGTATTATCTTTATTTTGAAGTGATTTCTGAGGATGAAGATCTATAATATGTGGGACAGTACTAAGGTGTTATGAGCAAAGGGAGACAATATAACAAAAAGATCATCTTTTTTTCTCTTTTAGATATTGTTGAAATGGAAAAAAAAAAGATTTAGAAGATAAAGTGGCAATGGGCAACATTTAATGTATACAATATAGATGTAAAAGTTTTTGACCAGAAATACAGCTCATTTTCTCCCATTTAAAAGAGATGAGAGTTTATGAAGGTATGAAATTATGTTCTTAGATCCTATAGTCTCTTAACCTTTCAGATACAGGTAGTGACTTTGTGCCTAAGATGTTGGCATGATTGTACTGATCTCAAGAGAATTTGGCATTTTACCAAATGGCCCGTGGGAAAACCTATTGTTTTTTCTTTTTCTTTTGCTCAAGAAGGAAGAGCAGCAGTGGCTCACTGTCACTAAGAACTCTGACAAATGGCCTGAATTCACAGTACTCTACCTAGCTTGCTTTGGTGGAAATTTTAGAACATGTAAATGAATTCTGGCAGAATGGTGGAGAGTCACCATGCCCTCTCCCCTTTAAATTAGTTGAAGATAAACAAGGTAACACCAAATATCCCCCTTCATATAAGCCACTTTGAAACAGTCAGGATGTAGAGGGAAAGGAGCATAGAGGCGGCCATCAGAACATCTTTTGACTGAAAAGAAGATGGGCTGAGTATGTGGAGAAGGCAGGGCTAACTCTGGACAGCCCAGATACTTGACTAGTATCCCCTCAGTGACAAGACTTTAGGGGAAATTCTTAGCACGTGCAGTGGGTTTGCTTGTGGCAGATTTCCAGTGGAATGTGGAGGGGTGTTGCATAGGATGGGCAGGACTGTGATCTGCATCACTGGATAGGTTGGAGGAGCCTAGGATCCAAGGAAGTTTTGGAGGAGGTAGACAAAGAAAGCAAGATAGTACAACCTAAATTCTCTTTGTCTCTAGTCTCTAAGGATAACCTGTGTGAGGTGTTTTCCTTAGGGTGGTGGCTGGATGCCCCCGAGGGTATTTATTTAATAGATAAGAGAAGAGGATTCTGGTCCTCCCATGCATTGTTCTCTCTCTCTCTCTGTCTCTCTCTCTCTGTCTCTCTCTCTCTGTCTCTCTGTCTCTCTCCCTCCCTCTCTCTCTCTCTCTCTCCATGCACCAACTTTAGCTGGAGAGAATAGCAGAGTCCTTTTAGAGCATCCCAACAGTGGACCTTAGGAGAAGAGTCATAAGGTAAGAACCTTATCCTGAAGCCACCCACTCTTATTTTGACAGTACATCATAATGTACATTGCATGAAATAATTACTCAACTTAGTTCTTACATTCTTTCTCCACATAAGTTACTGTTTAAATTGACTAAGACATAAGTTCTTGAATATTTTCCAGATTGGAACTGGTTTCTTGCTAAAGTTCATGTTGCAACCACCAATATGAATGGGCCAACTTGGTAAAGGGCCATTTGTCTCCCTGAGGGCTGTAAATGAGTTAAGAAACAATAGGACTTAGTGAACCTACAAATTATGTTACACAAACCATAAACTAATATGGTGAAACCATAAAGTACTATCTGACAGTGACCACCACTCTGCTTGCTGGCTGCCAAGGTGAAGTGTATAGCTGAGACACCTCCATCTGTAAACAAGGTACGATGATTATTCTTCATAAATCACAGACTGTGAGTAACAGAGGAATTCCCTAGGGATGATCATCCCAGACGAGCTATCATGTTGGTACCACTGTAATAAGTTCATGGAATAGCAGAACAGAGGAGAAAAGAGTATTCATTCCTCTGGTCATCCCAACCACTGTCTATCTCTACTTGTAGCAAGTTCACCTGGAGAGAATTGCCCTCACACCTGGATCCCTTAAGGTGGTACAGTTGCAGGAGAGGTCTGATTACATCAGTGCATCTCCTCCTTGTGATTCTGAAAAAACAAAGGAAAGAGTGCTGTATCAAAAGCTTTAAAGAAACTATAAAAAAATCAATCACTTTTCTGCCAGTATGTGCAATACATGATGTTGGGAAAAGGTAAAATCAGACTTTAAGAAGCCTGGTATGATTCATTTATGAGAATTTTTAAAAGCAAAATATTTACATAAAATATAAATCTCTTCCTATGGCAGAAAAATCTCAGAACTTCCTGAAAAGACTCCATCTGGCTGGGATGTAATGTTCTGAAGTATATATGAAGAACAATGAAAGGCATAGTTTACCAACTTCATTTGACCTATTAGCATCGATTGCTTCCACTCCACCAAAAGGATTAATTACCAGAACTTTTAACTGTAAAGTGTTTTTTTCCCAGTATAAGTTTTATTTCCTAATTTTTTTTTTTTTTTTTACAATACTTCCCCATGCAAGGGATGTTCTCCTTCCCAACCTCCAAGAGTCACATCCTCCAAAGATGCCTTTGCTGGTCCTCCCCAGATACTCATGCCATCATGTCTTAGAGCAACTAGGTAGTACAATGAACAGAACTCTGGGCCCAAAGTGAAGAAAATCTAAATTCAAATCTAGCCTCACCCACTTATAATGTGACTATGCCCCCCCCCAAAAAAAACACCACTGCTTGCCTCAGTTTCCTCAATTATAAAAATGGGGATACTAAATGGGTATACCTATCTTGTGAGGGGATTAGCACAGTGCCTGGCATACAGTAGGTACCATATAAATGTTTATTATTTTCCCTTCTAAGGTTACCTTTCTTCTACTCTCAATTTATCTTGTATGTTCTGATTTATTTATGTTCTCTCACCCACTAGAATATAAGTTCCTTTTTTATTCATCATAGTGCCACAGGCATTTAAGAAATACTTCTCATTCAACTGGAAGGATGAATAACAAACAGAATAGCAATTCGAAAACTAAGAAATACAAAAGGCCACTAAATATTACATAGTGACTTGGTGTTTTAACGTCATGCTTTAAACCATTAAGTATGAGGAGAGGGAAGCAGCAAGTATTTGTTAAGCATCTACATATGGAAGCCCTGTTCTAAGTGCTTTCTATATATTATCTCATTTGATTTTCATAACAATGCTGGGATATAGGATGTTATTTATCATCCTTATTTTATGTACTGAAGTGGACAGAATTTAAGGGATTTGGCCAGGATTACACAGTTATTAGTAAGTGTCCCAAGCCAGATTTAAATGTGGATCTTTTTGTTTTTAGGCCCAGAATAGAGCTTCACTGTGCTACCCAGATGCCTGGGCCTGTGGTAGGCATAAGCAAAGGAAACATCGAATTTTAGGTGATCTATTTCTTTTTATTTCCCAAACTTTATAAGCAACATGTTTAAAAGTCTTATCAATCAACCAGAAAATATTTATTAAGTGCCGACTATGTGCCAGGGCACTGTGCTAAGGATACAAAAAGTCCTTGTCCTCAAGGAACCTGTAATAGAGGAGACACATACAAAGAAATCTGTACAAAGCAAGCTATAATACTTGATACCTTTAAAGAGCTTGGGAAAGGCTTCCTGAAAAGAAGGAATCTCAGTTGAGACTTTAAGGAGCTAAGAAAGGCAGAAGGCAGAGATGAGGAGGGAGTGTTTCAGGCAAAGGAGATAATTTGTGAAAATGCTCAAGAGACAAGAGATAGGGGGTCTTGTTTGTGGAACAGCCAGGAAACCACTGTTATTGGAGTAAACTTAGGTGAAGTAGGACCTGAGAGGTTGGAGGGAGCTAAGTTATGAAGGGCTTTGAATGCCAGACAAGAGCATTTTGTATATGATCCTGGAGTTAATAGGAAGCCATTGAAGTTTATTGAGCAGGGGGATGGGAGTGAAGGTGGTGACATTAGGTCATCTTACACTTAGTATCCTAGAAGATACAGTCTCTAATACTGCTAAACAGAAATACATTTACTTTTCCAGAACTAGATATTCTTTTCTTTCTTCATGCATTTGATGACTCGTTTGGAAAATACACTCCTTTCCATCTCTGCCTCTTGAAAATCCTACTCATTCTTTAAAACCCAGTTCTAATGCCAGTCTCTTCTTTGTGTCTTTCCCTGCTTGACTGTTCCATCAAATGTTCTCTTATTTTTTTTTTGTTTGTTTTGTTTTAGCATGTTGAGTCTTTTCTATGCATGTTCTATTTTATAGTATATTTGCCTATTTTTCTAATCTTGAAGACAGGAACTATTATCTATTCACCTTTGTATTTCTGTGTCTAGCACAGGGCCTTGAATATAATAATGGATTGAAACCAGGTAAGATTTTTTTTTTTTTTACTTAGTATTTTTTGGATTTGGAGCTCAAACCATTCTTTTTACTCCTTAGATTTGTCTGATTTTGAAAAATGTTGAATTTAAATGAAACATTTAAAAATTAATCTGTACAAATAATACATTAGCAAAAAAAAAAAAGCAAAATCTGTAAAATGTAGAGAAGTTCATTACTTAGACAAATTCAGATGCTAGCACCTTTTGACAACTAATCCTGGGACATTTCTAAATCAATTAATCAACCAAAGAACATTTAATAAGTACCCACTACATTTCAGGAATATATTAAATTTTAGGACTCCTCAATAGTCTCATACAGATTAATATGTCATTTTCATGCAGATTTTCTAAAACTATTACTTACAGTTTAGCCCATTTCCCTCACCCTACTTCTTTCCTTCTTGTTCTTCATGGCAACTTTTAAGTCATCCCCTTGTAGTCATCACTCAGCAAGCTCTTCTCATCTGAGGATCATTCCATCAGACTGTATTGCCTGTTCAGCTTGATGTGAGCACCTCTACTTTCAGGTTATCTGTCCCTCTCCCCCCACCCTTCTCAGAGTTCATTGCCTGATTCAGCCTTTTCCTCTCCCCCTATCCTAATCCCTGTCATTATCCAGGCTCTGGATCCAAAGACTCCAGCACAGCAACTTCCTAACACTAAGACCTGTCCCTTGACTCTACTTCAGCCACACCTAGGAATGATCACATCTTAGATCTCACTTAGAAAGGATGACTCTGTGATCTGGATCTCTTAAGTTTTTTTCTCTGTGAAGTTCTAAGTCTGTTCCTCTCTGCCTTACTTGTAGGTCTATTCTTTTTCCTTCACTACATTCAGATCTTTTCACTCCATTCTCCTCTTCCATTGGTCTGGCTTCAGTTTCCTTTTTTCTATCTGATCCTATCTTATTCCTTAGATATCTTGTTAAACCCCAACCCTGGTTCTTCTTGCATTATTCCCTATGTAGGTGCACTACAAATGTATCTGATCTCAACTGTACCCTCATTGTATCAATTCTATTATTGTTCCCTGTTATATCTCTACAACATTGCAAACAGTTTTCTTCTTAAAGGGATTTAAATCATCTCTTCTTCCTGGTCCCTTTTTCAAGTGGCAGGCTTTGATTCCTACTTTCCAGAGAAAAGGAATATTCCATTTGAGCACTTTGTTCCCCATTCCATTTGTCAGATCCCTTTAGCATCTCTTATGCTTTTATGTAGTGGAAAGAGGGCTAGGTTGGCAGTAAGAGGAACTAGGCCTAGAATCTGTCTCTGTCTCTTAAGACCTGGGGGACATTGGATAAGTCACTTAATCTCTTGCATCTCAGTTTCCTTGACTATTGGGGTTAACCTAAATCAGTGGTGTCAAATTCAAATGGAAAGCTTCTAGTATACTGACTTAGAAAGCTACAAATGAACATTATCTATATTATACTATATATTTTTTCTTTTGTTAAATATTTCCCAATTACATTTTAATCTCATTAGAATTACTTCCAAATTAATGATTTGAGGAAGAAATGGTTCTTCAAAGCTTATCCTCTTTGTTAATCTACTGCTTTTGACAATTAGCCATCCATTCCTGTTACATAATCTTTTGTGACCCTCCTCCTTACTGTTTGACTACTCAGTCTCTGCTGTATCATTATTCATTTCCCATTCATTCAGCATGAATGTCTCCCAAGGCTGGACTAGACCCTCCTCATCTCCTTAGTGACTTCATCAGCTCTCAGAGATTCAGTTGTCTCTTTATAAGTGATTCTGAATTCTACATATCTGACCCTAACCTTTCTTCTGAATGTTTGTCATCTATGACCATTTGCCTCCAGAGGAAGCAGGACATCATAGTGGACTCAGGTCCTGGGCTTGGAGTCATGAAGGCTCCCTTTCAATTCCAATAGCTGATAATACAAGAGTCACTTAACCTCTTTCAGCCTCAAATTTTTCATCTGTAATAACTAGTGTTTACTTCACATGTTTTTTTGTGAAGACCAAATGATAATAGTCACATAAAAACACTCTGGACAATTCACTTAACCTATCTGTTTCAATTCCTCATCTGTAAAATGAACCGAAGAAGGAAACTGTGAACCACCCCAGTGTCTTTGCTGGGAAAACCTCAAACAGGGTCATGAAGAATCAGACACCACTGAATGGAAAACAATTCTCTTCACTTGAATGATTGTCAGCAATTCAAATTCAACAAGACAAAGTAGAACTCATCCTCTCTCATAAAGCCATTTCTTCTCCAAATTTCCCCACTTTGGTTGAGGGTACCATCATCTTCCTATTTTTCCAGGTTTTCAGCCTTAGAGGCAGCATGATTTTTCTGTTTCCTTCTCATAGACATCCAATCAGTGGCCAAGTCTCATCAAAACTGTAATTCCAAATTTCTTGCATCACTCCCATTCTTTCAGCTGGCACCTCTTACCTGTTTCTTGTCTCTTGATCCTGCACCTTTCATATAACTGCCAACCTGATATTCCTAAAAGGCAGGTCAGATTATGACAATCTTCTGCAGAAAAATCTTCAGTGTCTCCCTACTTTCTCTAGGATAAACTTAACAGTTTCAGTCTAGCCTTTAGAACTCTGTAATCTGGCTCCCACTTTTCCAGACTTCCTTTCATCTGACCTGTATTTCAAACAAACTGACTTACTATCAGTTGCCATGCCTAAAATGAATTCTCTCCTTGCCTCTACCACTTAGGATCTCCGGACTCCTTCGAAATTCAACTTAGGTGTCCCCACTTTTCCTGAATTCCCAGTTCTTAGCGATCTTTCCCTTCACAAATTATCTGTTTATGTCCCTAGTAGAACATACACTTCTTTAAGGGCAAGGACTATTTTTCATTTTTATTTTTTATCCTCAGTGCTTAACCCAGTGTATTGCATATGATAAGGGCTAAATAAAATATTTTCTGAACTGAATTAAATATTTATTTTGTTTTTCTTACTTGGCCCTAAATCACACATATACACACACATATAGTAGGAACTCAATATCACATTGGTCCACAAAGATGCCAAGCCATTTTTCTCAAATTTGGCTGTATAAAACCTGAGTGCAGGATAGAACTATATTTTCTGTAGCATTGGTAGAAACATTGTTATTTAAAATGAAATTTCAAAAGCAGAAGGAACTTGGAAGGTTTGATAGTTTTCATAAAAAAACCTTTAGTTCTCACTGTGTGAGTTATTGCGAAGTTAGAGGTAACCATATCTGGAGAGCGGGGCATCTGTCTGGAAGGAGGATTAGGGTTAAGATACAATTATAAACATGAATTGTAAAAAAAGTTATTAATTATACTTTACCAACAGCAGGGAAGAAAAGTATTAATGAAAAGAACAAATGTTATTGGATACATGAAAAGAAAATTCAGAATGACGTTTCTAAAGTTAATAAGTAGGAATTTTCCTTTGTAAAACAACCATGACAAAAAGGAAAGCTGATCAGCCTGAAGCCTAATATGATAGCCTTAGGAACTGTGACATTTAATACATTTAAAAATAATCACTGAATGGTGCCAGAGATTTTCCAAAGTCCTACATTAAGATGTAGTCAATTACCACCCAGTTTTAATAAATTGCTGATCTGCATTAGGGGAAGGAGTTTTAGTACTTGTTCCTTACATTGAGTCACACATCTATACCATCCCTTCACCTCGCTTCCCACTCCCAAATCAGATATCATGAAATATCCATACTTTAAATATGCTGGGCAACACAACTATGAAAGAGATGTGGAAGTCACTCTTGTGACAACACAGCCATTGAAAATGGAAAAAAAAAATGCCATAGAACAATGTTAGGTGTATTGGCTGACAGCTAAAACTGCTCCTGAGATGGAAAAAAAATGTTTCTAAGAAAATCATTCCTCAAAAGAGTGATTCTGAGATACCCAATAAGAAGTGGACAATGACTAAATGAATGGCCAATCGGTTTATTAGTCATAGGAAATCAGAGTCCCAAAGCTCTTTAAAAAAAGGACAATGTCAGATCTGAGATATATTTAAAAAGTTTTCAACCCTTCAGCTAAAAAGATTTTTGTAATAAGATCAAATTGTTGTCTATGTGGAATGTTATCACAGCTATACACCCTTCGAAGAATTGGACATATGTCACAATTGACAACTAAGTGAAAAAATTAAAAAGCCAGAGGCAGACATTCTGTACAACTAGATTTGAACTACACTGGAAATACTAACTTCTAAAATCTGTAATCCATTGCTTAAAAATTGCAATAGTGATGAAGATGACATTGTGGCTAGACTGGGAAGAAGAGAATAATGACAAGCGACAGAGACAGCAGCAATGATAAAGATGAATAAAACATCTTTATTTGCGTTTTTAAAATGTAATAAAATCCACAGTAAATACATTTTATATGGTAAATTAATGTATTTTTCAGTGTATGCTTATACATATTTTTGTAAAAGTATTAAAATATTTGTACATATTTTTCCTTTGAAAGAGAGCTCATATTGCACTGGCCCTGGAGTCAGGTGGACCTGAGTTCAAATCCAGCCTTACAAACTTAACAATCATTAACTGTATGACCATGGCCAAGTCACTTAATTCCAATTGCCTCACCAAAAAAATAAATAAATAAAAGATAGCTCATATATTAAAGGGAGAGTAAGAAAAAACAAAACAAAACAAAACCCGAACAAACCAATATGGTACTTGTTGAGTATGAGAAAGAGAAAAAAGATAATAGCAGATTCATCCTTCACTTGTATCATTCTCGAAAGTATTGAATGAATGGAAAGATACCATCTCAAATTTATTTTTACTTGAAAAAAACTATTCTTTGGCATTAATTTTGCTACACAGACACAATGACAATTAGCTCTTTCTATTAGCCCCTCCCATTTTACCCCTGCTACCATGTCTGGAAAAAAAGACGATGGTGGTTGGAGTATATATCTTTGTCTTCAGATATATTTGAAAAGCTGTCATGTGGAAGAGTGAACTTATTTCTATGTGTTTCCAATAAACAGAATTAGGACCCATAGGAGGAATTTACAGGGAGGCCAATCTCAGTTGCACATAAGGAAGAAATGTTTAATTTGAGCTGAGCAAAATGGAATGGTCCACAAAATAATCAACTATTTAGAGAGGGTGTAAAAAATGTTATCAAATGTGTTCCTTCACTGAATGGGAGGTTGAATTAAGTGATTTCTAAGTTTCCTTCCAATTTTTATAAGTTTTAGTAAGAAAAAAAAAAAGAAGTTTTACGATTCTTAAGCTATATATATTTTGTGTATTCATATCTACATATTAATTTTTGGGTTATGTTCTGGAAGTCTGAATTGATTGGTAAGCTAATTTGAACCCAGTGAGATGGGTAAAAGAGGTTTATAACAGGTAGCCTAGTGATTGTTTCAAAAACTGCATTTCTTATAGCATTAACATTTCTACTTTGGTTTCTAGCATGGATACTTTTATTTTTGCACTGGACCTGTCAAATTCATTGAGATAGAGCTCTTGTTGAAGAAATTCCCCTTTCTACCAAGGCAGATCAGCAACTACTCAGCAATGAGGTTAAGCCTTGCCCAGAGTCCCACAGTCAGTCTGCATTTGAGATGAGACTTGATCCCACCCAGGTCCTGCCCTTTCTAGGTGTCTTATCCCATGAATTCTGGTCACATTTGGTGTGTGTTCCAATTTTGCTGGGGGCAAACAAGAATTAGCTGGAATATGGGGCTTATGGTTTGGTCAAGAGAATCTAGAAAAGGGAACTGCTTTCTTAGTTACCTTTGCTATAGAACAGGATGGTTCCGAGAGTCATTCTTCTCTTCTGAGGTCACCAGTTTTGTTTTGCTTTTCCTGTTTTTGGCAACTCGGAGAGGCGGCCCTGGGGACGTTTTGTTCATTCTGTGAAATAAGAAAGCATAAAGGTGGCGTAGTGGATAGAACATGGGACTTGGCAATAGGAAGAATTGGATTCGAATCCCATCTCAGATACTTACTAGTTGTGCGACTCTAGGCAAGTCACAACCTCTTTGAGCCTGTTTCCTTATCTGTTAAATCAGGATGATGGGACACCTACCTCATAGGGATGTAGTGAGGATCAAATGAGGTGTGTAAAGCACTTCATAAAATTCAAAGCCAGCTGAGAAGGCCAGCTTTTATTAACCAGTGTTGCACAACACACCAGGGAGCACAATGTGCCCACTACAACTTTGAATCCCCAGAGTTTGGAGCAATACTAGTTCTGCTTTAAGATTCTTAAATCTGAATTTGGACTATTTGGAGAATTTGTGCAGAGACAGATCAATATTGATGGTTGAAACAGAAAAGATGAATGTAAGTAAATGATTCTCAAGCTATATGTGGAAGTCAGAAGTGGTGATGTCACTTTGAGTGTCAGCTGCAGAGTCAGAGTAAGCACATTTTTCTTAGTTCCTGAGCCCTGCTTGGAGAGGAACTGCTATATCCTGAATGCTTTCATTAGTGGCCCTTTCATCTTGCCTTATTCATGCTCTGCACAGGGAGTACGCACTGCTGCTTGAAGGACATCACTATGTGCCATCTGATGGCTCATTTAGTTGCTCCAATTTGGTGGATGGTTTTGCACATCAAGCCATCACGTACCGAAGGAAAGATACTGTAAATGTTAAAACATAATTTGTTCATTTTTTCATTGATGCTGCATAGAAGCCTGTGTTATGTCTTCCAGGCCATAAAACCAGACTACTATTGAGCATCTACTTAACTAGACAATTATTGAGTTGTGAGGCTCTTTCGTGTTAGCAGTTGTGAGATGTTTCCTAATTGGATAAGGCCTAGTTGCCATTTAAATTTAAGGGATATATTTGTGTCTTTCATATTTCTACTACATCTCCAAAATGTTGGAAAATGCTAGTCATAGAAAATTTCAGCTGTTTGTCACAGAATGAAGCCAACTACTTTATTTTTCAAACTTGCTACTATATCATTTAAAAAAAACCCCTCATTTATCCAAAGCATTATTTTATTTTGCATACTGTTAAAATTAGTTTTGTTTTTCTGAAAAGTCACCACTACGGCAAGAAACACTTGGTATTTCAGCTCAGCACAGATGGAACTACTTACTAGATCCCCAAATGAGATAGCAGATACATTATTTGTTATGGTTATGACTTTATGTCAGTGGACTAACTATAGTCTTTTCTTATTGTAAAATGCATTAATTTAGTAGTCAAGATGGCTACTTCTGAGACTAGAAATCTATTTAAAAATCATCTTGTATTTAGTTATTTTTATCACCATGTTATTTTTAGTACTGAGATAAAAAGTTCTCAATAAGAGGATGCTAGTTTCCTCTAAGCATATCAAGAATGTTCTAGATGTAGTATATGGGCTCAAGATACTTTTAGTACCAAAGAAAAATTACCTACAACTATAACAGTAATTATTTATTGTAGCTTATTCTTACATTACACAGACCAGAAAGAAAATCATGAATCTTGACTACAAAATCCAAATGATCTATTGATCTTTTAAGTAATACCTGTTTTGTTAGTGATTAAATCTTCACGTTTTCAAGACTGGTCTTAAATCTGTAGCACAAATCTTAAAGTTTCCTACTCATTTTAAACTTTAGAGCAGTAGGTAGTTTCCAAATTGTTTTGATCATTAAGCTCCATCAGTAAAAAAACTTTGAGCATATACCCCAATATATATTTACTTGCAAATTATGTGCATCTACTACTGTATTTGTGTACATTATATAACAACACAAAAATGTAAATTTGAAGAGTGAAATAATTGATCATAGAGTCAATAAAGTGTCACTGTCCAACACTCCATGATCACTTGAGGGTTTTCTTGCCAAAGATACTGGAATGACTTGCTTTTTCCTTTTCCATCTCATTTTACAAATGAGGAATTGGAGGCAAACAGGATTAAGGCCCTTGTCCAGAGTCTCACACACCTAAGTATTTAAGGTTGGATTTGGACTCACGAAGATGAGTTTTCCTGACTCCAGACCTGGCTCTCTATCCACTGTGCTATCTGACTGCCCTAATAAGGTATCACTGGAGCTTCAAAGGGAGTGACATGAATAGAACTGCACTTGAGAATATCATTTTGGCAACTATGAGAAGAATGAAAAAAGAGATTTGAAATAAGGAGACCAATTAAGAGACTATCTTAATAGCCTAGGTGAGAGATGTCGAGGGCCTAAACTGTGATGGAGGCTGTGTGGACAGCAGTAGTTTCTTATGAGACATTGTGGAGGTAGAAATTAAAAAGTCCGACATCTGACTGGACGTACACGAGAGTGTAGTTATTGATCACACTGAGGTTGTCAAGCTGGGCAAATGGAAGAGTGCAGTATTTGCCCTTCACATTAAGAGGAAATTTTTTGAGTAAATTTGAGATAGACTGTGAAGACCTGCAATGCTGAGTACAGTCCACCCATGCCTGCTCATTTTGGTCAGCTCACTCAATTTCACCAATAACAAGAGGTGCTGTGGGGGAAGTTTCAGAAAGTCAGACTTTAGATTGCTGAGGTAGCAGGTACTAGGTCAAGCAAGGAGTGAAGATTTTGCCTCTACTTGCTGTGGGTAGCCTGTAGGTGGTGGGACAAGGCAGGAGCAATATCGAGATATTGGGTGAAGGGAATGGTGTGGTTGTGCAAGAGACAGGCCTATGACTGGCTATCATGGGGGGAGGGATAAGACTAAACCTATCTTCCCACTTTATGTTGATCCCACAGCCTAGGCATCACACTACAGGCCCAATTTTGGAGAACACTGCTCTAAAATTTAATTTTATTATAAATGGCTATTACTAGCAGTTTATCAGGGTTATAAGGAATTAAAAATTTGTTTTTGGTTCCTTGAATTGTTAGACTTACAGCTATTAATAATAAAGTAATAGGTGTATATAATAGGATATAAATAGGAAAGACATAAGAAACAACTAATAGATAACACAGTATTCAAAGAAAGGGGTTTTGTAATCCTTATTTGAAAAGTATTAAAACTAAAAGCCAAAAATAACGTTTGAATTGTTTTAAAAAGTACTTTTATTTTTCCTTTTCCTTGCAACACTACCTTATAATTTAAAATGTGCAGATTTTACATTTGCTTCCAGAAAATTAAGAATTTTCTCATAACTTGAAGGGGAAAATTAAATGCTGAATTTGTTGCATGAATGCCTTTGAATCATGATCTGTCTCATTCTCCTCAGCTCCAAGACCCAAAATTAGTTTGATTTTGTCATTTAGGGGCCAGTTTCATACTACATGTGAATACTCACTAATGGCTAAAAGTTGTACCTATACTTGATTTAAAAAATACAAGTGTGAGAGAAGATAGCAGTTGATTAGTATGATAATAATACATAATTTGAATAAAAAGCAAGAGGGGAAAACGATGCTTTACAAAAGAAAAAAATCAACAAAGCTATTTCTACTACTTTATAGATCTTGGCCTCTGGTGCTTTTTTTTGGGGGTGGGGCACAAAAATTTTATTAACACTCATTAATCTAATTTTTCCCAGTGAAATCAACAATAGGCTTCCACATTCACAAAATGTTATAGATAAAATTTAGTAAGATTTAATTTAAAAATGCATTCTAAAAGAGGGGGCCAAATTATTTTGTTATAATGAAATCTTAGCATACAGTTCTTAAAATTAACAGTCCCAGCTCATAGGATCCAAGTTAAAAACAAAAACATAAAAGCAGACAATCTATAGCCTGAATGAATTGTAAAGTAAGATGAAATTCCCAGAATCGAGTTGGAAGGAAGGAAATTCAGAGACCATCTAGTAAAACTCATATTTTACCATGAATCCATAACAGTATCCATAGCTAATAGTCAATTAGTCTGTTTTTTAAAGACCAGAATTGAAGTGATACCCATTTCAAACACATATTATATTCAGTCCTTACCTTGGCCTAGTTCCTGGGTAATTTTATATATTGTTTGGGTATTTTTTTTAAGAGTTCAGAAGGCTTGCTTAGCTAGATACTTGGGGATAAGAGAAAATGAAAAGAGCTGAATGACTTTTGATATCCTGTTTTAAATACATATTTATTGAACAATAATTCAGGGGTTGGGGTGATGGTAGAATAAGACATAATTCCTTATGTCCAGGGTTATAGAAGCCTTTAGCTGGAAGGGACCTTATAGATTATTTACTTAGTTCAAATCCCCTTTACAACATCCCTGAGAAAATGGTTATCTAGCCTCTGTTTAAAAGACCTCAAAGCTGGGGCAGATAGATGGCGCAGTGGATAGAGCACCAGCCCTGAAGTCAGGACTACCTGAGTTCAAATATGATCTCAGACACTTAACATTCCCTAGCTATGTGACCCTGGGCAAGTCACTTAACCCCAATTGCCTCAGCAAAAAGCAAAAAAAAAAAAAAAAAATCAACATAAAAGAGCTCAAAGCTAATGAAGTAACTCTTCCCATTTCTGAGAAAGTTCTTCATAATGAGATAAAACCTACTTCTAACCATTGGTGCCGGAATATAATTATGGACAAGACATAAAGGGATAGTGGTATAATAGGAAGGATGTTGGGCTTGAGAGTCAGAAGAGATCTGATATTAAATGCAGGTTCTCATAATTATCAGCTGTGGGGCTTTATAAAGTCACTTGACTTCTCTAAGCCTCAGTTTCCTCATCTGTCAAATAATATTAGCAATATTTGCAATGCCTACTTAAGTTAATTGTTAAGAAAGTGATCTGGGAATGTTAAAGCATTTATCTGATGACTCATGACAGTATGTAATCAAGTACTAAATTCTGAGGAAAAGACTAAAAGTAGTATAGAAGTTCTAAAATGTAGGTCACTGTGGGCTAGAATAATCAGGGAACGTTTCAGAGGTAGTATCTATTAAAGAGGTAATTTATTAAAGGATGGATATAAACATATAATCCAGACAGATGGAAGGAAGGGCATATTTTGCCTCTGTAAAATGGGACTGCCACCTATACTACTTTTCTTATAGAGTTGCTCTAAGGCACTTTATATTTTGTACAGAACTTTTAAAATGTACAAACATAAATGGGACAAAGTGTGCCTTGGGTTAATGAGTTTTAGAGGACAAATCAGAGAAGGCTGGGTAAGATTAGAAAATATACTAAGGGTCTTAACAAAAAGAAGTTACAAGAGATTCTTGAATGGCTAGCAATGGTTTACACTGTCTAGTTGCAGCAGAGTGCTAGACCTGGAAGTCAGGAAGACAAGTTCAAATCTGATCTCAGCCATGTATTAGCTGTGGGACCCTGAGCAAGTCACTTAACCCTGTCTGCCTCAGTTTTGTGATCTGTAAAATGAGCTGGAGAAGGAAATGGCCAACCACAATCACTCCAATATCTTTGTAAAGAAAACCCTATGGATAGTATGGCCCCATACGGTTCATGAAGAGTTGGAAACAACTGAATAAGGATAAAACAATCATCAAATGTGATTCATATGCAAACAGCAAAAAAGTATTCGTGCAGGATTGTTCATTGAATTTAAGAAGTGCTATTTCTTTAGGATGTGGAAATAACTTTGCTATCTTTTTTGAAATTAGATTTAGTTTATTTTAATTGCAAGTAGCCCACAACATCTTAGTGATCAGTCCTAAACAAAGCATTGTGAACACGGAGTTTGGGTATAAACAGGGTTTCTGCTGGGAAGCTGAATCATTTAAGTAGTCTTCAGTAAAGTAAAACTTCAAGAAATACGCCAAATCATACTGCATACTGACATTTAATATCTGTGAGCTGTGCAACCTCTATCTCTCTCCTCTCCCTCCCCACCATGTAGTTGGCTTCATTTGGTAGAATGCAAATGTATGATAGCCTGTTCTTCTCTACTTAATGGAGACAATAAGAGCACCACAGGGTTGCAGAACAAGATAAAAAGCAGGCCCAGGTTCTTTTAGTCATAACAAGGTCACTTAATTATAAATAGAATGAGACATGAAATGCAAAGCCTTGTATTACATACAATTCTAATAATAAAGTGCACATGAGAGCAATTCAAGTGGAATAATGCCTATTCTCTTATGTATAGAGACCACCTGCTTGAAGTTTTCCATTCTGGATAATAGCAAACAAACAAGTCACAATGAGTGCTTTGTGGAGCCTGTGTATATAAATGTACCTCCACTTTTGACTAAAATAGCACATAATTTATAAGAAAGCATTTGAAAAGTGCTACACAAATGTAAAACATTACCAGCAAAGTACTTTACACACTGTAGCTGCTCAATGAATGTTGCACTGAATTATGACTGCTTTAAAAAAAACAAAAACCAAAAAACAGTCCAGAACTAAATATACCCAAACGGTTTTCTTTGTAATAGTTGTTAAAAGACATATACCTTCAAAGGTTGTTTTGTTATCAAATTAAGGATTTATAGTTATTGCAATTTCAGATTTAATCATCTCATCCAGCCTTTTCATTTTACAGATAAGGAAACTGAAGATTCAGATTAAATGACTTGCCCAACATTACACAGCTAATTAGTATGAGCTAGGACTAGAACCTAGGCTTCCTAGATCTCAAGTAAGCATCCTTTTTAAGACTTTTTGTTACCCCACTACTGCTTTAATGTTGATATGTTTTATGCTTTTATGAGACTTCTGTCCATGCGAAAATGCCCAAGTTATCACTCATTCAAAAATGAAAAATTACTTTGTATACTAATAGTTCAAAGGATTCAGTCCTCAATGGTGCTACTTTTCCAAGTAATCGTTACAATATTGTTCTTCAGCTGAAAAAGGAAAGGAGTGCTGAAAGATTATACCTGGCTCAATTTGGTCTAAAAGGGGACATGTTAGAGAAATAATAGGGAACATGTGATAAGTCTATCAGCTCTTAATAACTCTAGATCAAATAATCTGCCACAGACCTTCCTTTACCTTTATGGAAATTTCAGTATTAATCTGTCCATAACTAGAATTAAATGGAACAAAATTAGCCAAGTGGTAGAGATGGACTGGAAAAGACCATAGTAAAGAGATGCCCCTTTAAAATGTACTGACCCCATTAAATATTTTCCTTTGTATACTTTACTGTATCTATTTTATATATTAAGTATGCACTTACTAAATGTGTTGAGTGGCTGGGAATATATGCAGGTTATACAATATTTTTAAAAAAGGAAAAATGTATAAATTTGAAGGGGGCTGATACTCTGTAAACTATCATATAGCATGGGCCAGGAAACCTGGATTCTGATATTGGACAAGTCATCTGTTTGTTTTTTTGTAATATGGCCCATCTCTGTTCTAAGGCAGAGGCCTCAAACATGTGGTCCACACAATAGTGCAGCCTGAATCTGAGTAAAATGTAGCTCTTATCTGGGTGTAATGTGGTGGTGTATTAAAAAAAAAACACACACATATAAAATTTCTAATATGCAGTCTCCAGGGATTTTTATGTATAGCTTGGGTTGCCCCCATTTTTTTTTTTTTGACTTCACTGCTTATAAGGTTAGCTAGAGCCAACATTTAAGAATTCTATATTTTGCAGACAAATGCTATTTGAAGACCATTTTAGGGGAGGTGGTAGTATAAAGGAGTATGTCTGGGAACAGGTTTTAACTTCCTGGTCAAGTATTTTATTTATATTGGTAGAAGAATCAAATATTTTGACTGAATTACTATAACTTGTACATAAATCATCAAATTTTCAAAAAATTAGAACACAAAGCACCAAAATTATACTGAATATCATCTTTTTGTGATGGTCTTTATTCTGAACAGTCTTCAGCATCTTCTAGTATTGTCTCAGGGATAGCACTAAGTTATCAGTATGTGATATTTGATGCAAACAGAATATTTGGTTGCAGTTTTATTCTGGCTATTTGGATTCCTGGGAAATAAATTTTGCACCAGTAAGCTGCTCAAAGGTTTGATTCTGAATTAATGTCAAAATATTCCTAAGTACTTCTACTTGAGCTTAGCAATTCTGGAATGCTTATCTATTAGTACAATAATATCTTAAAGGGAGTGGCTCCAAATACTGTACCACAAAGGATGGATAATAAACTGAAGCCCAGAAAGGTAATAGTAGTAACTCACATTTATATACTGCCTTAAAATTACAAAGTGCTTTCCTTTCAACACCCCTATGAGGTAGGTGGTGCAAGTATTATTGTAGTATTAGTACTACATTGTTAAACAATCCTAAAAAATATAACTTCAAATACAATTAGGCTGACAGTTCATAGATTATTCTAACTAATAAAAAATAATTTAAAAAACTATACAAATGCTATCTGACAAAGTTAACAGGGATCGTGATATAGTATAACTTTTAGACATCAAGTAACATGTTGAACTGAATTCAACTTCAAAATTTAAAACTTTTTGCCCTTCATCCTAGTTTAAACCTCAAATTTTTAAAAAATCTGATCCCACAAATCAATTCAATTTAGCAAATAAAGCTAATATTCTTAATTCATGTGATGGCAAGATTTTTGTTATTGTTGTTTTACTATCCCTAGGCCAAAGTCATACAAGCAGTTTGGTTGACTATGGGAGCTCATCTGGCATCTCTTCAAACATGGGGAGCACCTCAAGCAAAATTGGAAAGTTGTTAAGCAAACATCTTGTTTTAGAACTAAAACAATAAGTGGCATTAAAAAATATGGTATATGAAATGCATTAATCTACAAAATTATATGTATTTATATGTATAACTGATATTACCTATAGTTTATCTGCCAGAGAAATTTCAGGGAAGGATATCTTTATTTCATGTAACTATTTTAAACATAGAAATCAATGTCTTTCTCAAACTAGGTGTATGAATAAGATGAGGCAGTATCAAATGTGGGGTTGATGATGGCTACTATAATTAAATTAAACAAATATTAAGTATCTACTACGTGCAAGGCACTGTGTTAAACGTTCACATTTATGAACACTTGAGGTCTACTATTTAAACTTAGCAATAAGGCTAAGTGTAAATCCTCCTTGTGCCACTAATATTACTATATAAGATCATTACAAAAATTTACTCAATTAACATCTGAAATAGGAGTGGGTCCCAAACATTTCCCTCTTAATATTGAAATATGCTTCCCCTTTATGTACCAAAGTCAACTATTTTGAAATTTCTAAATTCTGAATTTAATTTTCACTCAAAGCCTCTTATTCTCTTTCTGCTGCAGTGGCTTTTATTACCACTTCTAATCCTTCTTCAGGCTTCAATTATCTTGCGAAATTTTCTTTCTCTTGGAAAACAGATTGTAGTCAAACACCTTGGAAAATCATTTACTGTATAAGAATGCAACAAGACAAATTTAAATATGCTGAGGAAAATTTGTGCTTTACGAACACATTAATCCTCACATCCCTAGAGGAGAGGAAAGGGGCAATTTCCTAATCCCATTTTATAGTTATGTGAAACCAAGATTTTCAAAAGCTATCATTAATCATAAAACCCACATTCAACACTTGGGTCTCAAACCATGGTCTGCAAATTAAGTAGATACACCAAAAACAAAACCCATCCAGATATTTACATTTTTAAAAGTTATTTTAAAAATAGGCTACTTATTAAGTGTGCTTGAAAATACCATGTGTGGAATTTAATTCCATTTATTGTACAGTTAATTTCTACTAAGTACTCACTGATATTGCTTGTCAAAAACCAAGCTCAGTCTATTTTTTAATAGTAAGTATTATAGTTTTAAAATAAGCTATTGGTCTTCTACACCAAGATAACAGCCCAAACACTTGAATTTTGAGAATGGGATGTTTATAGTATAATACCACCAATACCAGTTTTTAGGAACCTTAATACCTGCTTTAACCTGGTATTGTTCAAATGTCACTGGCTCAGATGTTCATTCTTGGCAGGTTAAATGCAGATTTCAAAAGAGGTAGGGGGTTAAAAGAAAGATAAAGGCAAAAAGCTAAAGTAAACTTTAACTTCTAAAACCTCACCTTCCATTTTTCAGACATGTAGGAGAAAATGGCTTCATGGCATGGAAAAAAGCCTTTTAAAAGTTTTTCTTTTACTTAAGTCTAACAAAAAATGTCAATTTGATTACAGGTCTTAATGACAACAACCCTCTATAAATATCAATTGTCTTTAAACCAAGACTCTTAAACATATAACACCTATGATGCCTGACACATACAGAAAACTACAGCAAAACAGATTTTTTAAAAAGGCTAAATATAGAAAAAGTTCAAAGAAAATTTTAGAAAGTTCAATTCTTAAATATTTTGATTTCTACTACCTAAAACAGATTCACTTTAAAAAAAAATCACATGCAAATTTCAAAAATACTCACAAAAACTACTTATAAAGTTAGGAAAAAATTAACCAACAATTTGGGAAAAAATAAATCAATCACTAAACTGTATCTACCTACAGAATATATAACCTGAATACATATATATATATATAAAAATTCAACTTATTCATTGGTATTCATACAGATTACTTTGTCTGGGCCTCAATTTTCTCATCTGTAAAATGAGAAGGATGGCCTAGATGTTGTAGAAAGTCTTTTTCAGCTCTGTTTTATGAGTCTGCAGAAATTAAAATTTGAAACACATTTTTGATCTGTGCCCTATATTTTGAGTCCCCACTTTACACAGAATCTGGAGTTTCATTTCTTCAATTCAATTCAGAACAATGAAATTTTTAGCCATGGTAGTTTCCATTAAGGGAAAGGAGGAAAATCACTGATTCATAAATATCGAATAGATCTAAAATGATTCCAAAGCCACCCTTTTGGATCAGACACAACAGAACAATGACACACAACACAATAATTCAGCTCACACAAGTGTGCTATTTTCTTTTTGTTAAAAAATGAGGAAGGATATGGAGAGGTGAAATTTATATATCAAGTTCAGGAGTTTCATGCTTCACAATTTTGCTGCTAGATCTCAGATTGATATAAATTCAAATGGGTTCTTTGATCAGTATAAGGAAATACTCCCAATGTGCGTATTGTAGTAAACAGCAGCAAAATACCAAAACAAAATACTATATTGCTAAAAGCAGCTACTCCTGTTTGTGCCTTTAGAATACTAGTTGCAGATATTAAAAAAACACCCAGAGAATTTGTGCCATCACTGCTGAATTAGTAGCTATTCTGAGGAACAGAGTAGCTAAAATACTTTCTGCTGTACAGTTCAAGGCGTGATAGTAAAAATGAGAAACTCCTTATACAATAAGATTAGGCAATTATTCATTACGTTTTCTGGAAAACAAAAATAAAACCACAAATTTTCAGTGGGATACAGACATGCCAGCATTACATTTAGCACTCTAAAGGCACATTTCAGGTAGTACAACAATGATTCTGGTAAGACCAACTGCTTACACACACACACGCACACACACAGTTTTTAATGGTTTAAAAAAACCCAAATTTGTTACTTTAGAAAAAACATATGCAGTGCATTTTCAGCAATATTATCGCCACAGCTCTGATTACTCAGTCCAAACAGAAGTAGTAGTTTCCTCATATGTTGATATGGCTTCTCTGCACTAATTCCCATCAGGTCAAAAAATGTTAGGGCAGGTTTAGTAAAGATTGAATTGTTGCACAAATGAACATTTACTCATCAGATCCCACCGATCTCTTCTGTGCCCGTTTCCGGGGCAATCTCCTTGGAGAAGCTTTATCTGGAAGAGAACAAGTACAAAGGTCATCTTAACCCACTGTCAAAACTTTATCAAATTCAAAAGGCATACATTTAAAAAGTCTACTTTTTCTTCAACAGAAGATGACTGCTATTCATTTTTTCTAAAACAATGTATGTGACATAAAATGATGAAAAATTGCTGTTTAAATTTACTTGATGCTGTTACTTTTTTTTTGGGGGGGGGGACCCCTAAAACATTTTAATAACGTAGGGGAAAAAATCACTCTTGGTCACCACCACAGATGAAAGACTGAATACATAAACATTCTTAAACACTACCAGCCATATCTTAATTCAAGTAAATAAAATCAACATATATTGTTAAAAACAGACTGACCTTACTGCTTAAAAGTTTCCAAATATATGTCACTTGTAACAATTTTTTTCTTAATTTATCAACTAATGGGAGACAGCTAGGTGGCTCAATGGATAGAATTCTAGGCCTAGAGAGTAGATCTAAACTCAAATTTGGCCTTAGAAACTTACTAGCTGTGACCCTGGGCAAGTAACTTGATCTGCTTGCATTAATCTGTTAAAGAAGGAAATGGCAAACCACTCCAGTATCTTTGCCAACAAAACCCCATGGACAGTA
The DNA here is from genome assembly GCA_023553655.1 of Myrmecobius fasciatus. Classification (NCBI taxonomy): domain Eukaryota; kingdom Metazoa; phylum Chordata; class Mammalia; order Dasyuromorphia; family Myrmecobiidae; genus Myrmecobius; species Myrmecobius fasciatus. Next base: position 35,649 of record JAJPUD010005076.1, on the reverse strand, counting down.
CTGGAATGTTATCTTCCACAGAGTTATGAACAGTTAAGACATGACTAAACAACAATAATTTATCTAAAACATGATTTTTTCTTAAACAATTTTATCTCGTAGTTGGAAATGGTAGGCAGGGTAAAGGAAATGAAATATTAACACTGTAAGTAAGTAGCAAGGCAAGAGCCAGCCTGGAAGCCAAAAAAGATATGAGTTAAGTTCAACCTCTGATGTACTAGTTGTGTAAACGTAGGAAAGCAGCTAAGCCTCTCTAGGCAATTCTATAAGACTAAGTTGCTAAAGAATGTGCTAATCCAGTTTTAGAGAAAGTTTTTTGGCCAGGAGGCTCTCCATACTAATGAAATTACAAGTCCAGTCCCTATCCCAATCAGAACTAAAAGGATTAAAAACAACAAACCCAATAACCTGAATTACTGAGTTAGGGTTTAATGGAAAAAGGACTGACCTTGAAATGAACAAAACATGGATTTAAATGCTACCTCTAACACTTATTAGCCATGAGTTCAAGCTTATCATTTCAGTACTCTGTTACCCAAGCAGTTTTCCAAATCATAAGGTAGAGACAAATTGCAGATCAGCACTTCTAAGAGAGTTTTCTATACCAAATGAAATCAAAGGCTCAAATTTTTCCTCCATTTCATTACATATAATCTTTTCTCCCCCTTTCTTTCCTCTTTTTCAACTTTTGATAAATTTATTTATCATGAATTCTAAACAGTATCCTGATTACTTTGGGAGTGCATTAAAAAATTTTGCTTTCAGCCAACAAGAATTAGCATGAATAGAGATATATTTTTACTAAAAAACCCCAAATTATATAGGTATTTGATAAAGTATTAGATACAAGCATCAGTATTTTTTATCATATAAAATAAATTCTCTAATATAATACAAGCACAGAATAAGTTGCCAACTAATCAAATAGCTTGATGAACATTTATATGGTGAGATTATGAAGTAAGGAACTCACCTTTATAGATTATACACATGAAAAAAATCATTTTAGCCATATCTGATAATTATGATATATGCCAAAACATGGATGATGAATTTTCCAAATAATAATACAACAAAATGAATGTAACAACACCACAAATACAATATACAAATATAGATACAAACTATAAAAAATTTGATTGCATTTTTGAGAAGGCTTTTCAGAATTCAGTACTGTCTTAGAATCATTATAAGGAACATAAACAAATTAACTTTTGTATAATTTCAGATTATGTGTGACCTATACACAATGATTCATTCATCTCATACATTTATTCTCAATATACTGCAACACCCCTACTTACCTGAGGGCTGGCTTCTATCATTCCCTAGCTAACTATGATCTTCAATAGTTACTTAGCCTCAACTGAACCTCAGTTTCCTAACCATACTACACATAACCTGTCCTATCACAGGGATTGTTGTGAAGATCAAAAAAAAAAAAAAAAAAAAAAAAAGGCAATAATAAATTGAGTTTTGACCCCAGCTTCTGGGATAAGCACTCACTTTTCGACAAAAACTGCTGGGAAAATTGGAAACTAGTGTGGAAGAAATTAGGGCTTGACCATATACCAAGATAAGACCTAAATGGGTTCATGATCTAGATATAAAGAGTGATATTATAAGCAAATTAGAGGAACCTAGGATAGTTTACCTCTCACGCATATGGAGATGGAATAAATTTATGTCCAAAGAAGAACTGGAACTTTTAATTGAACACCAGACTATATTAAGTTAAAAAGTTTTTGTATAAACAAAACTAATGCAGACAAGATTAGGAGGGAAACAATAAATTGGGACATCATCTTTACATTTAATGGTTCTGATAAAGGCCTCATTTCTAAAATATATAGAGAATTGTCTCATATTTGTAAGAATTCAAGCCACTCTCCAATCGATGGTCAAAGGATACGAACAGAAAATTTTCAGATAATGAAATTAAAACCATTTCTAGTCATATGAAAAGGTGTTCCAAATCACTACTGATGAGAGAAATGCAAATTAAGACAACTCTGAGGTACCACTACACACCTATCAGATTGGCTAAAATGACAGGAAAAGATAATGACGAATGTTGGAGGGGATGTGGGAAAACTGGAACACTGATACATTGTTGGTGGAACTGTGAATGGACCCAACCATTCTGGAGAGCAATCTGGAACTATGCTCAAAAAGTGATCGAACTGTGCATACCCTTTGACCCAGCAGTGTTTCTACTGGGCCTATATCTCTCTTTTTTTTATTTTTTTAATTTTTTTTTATTTAAAGCTTTTTATTTGTATGACATGTATATGGGTAGTTTCCCAACATTGATCTTTACAAAGCTTTCCATTATAAATTTTACCCCCAGACCCCTCCCCTCCCCTAGATGGCAGGAAGTCCACTACATGTTAATAATGTTGAAATGCTTGAGAAGTTATGCAAGAAAAATCCTATCTACAAGAAAAAAAAGAATCAGAGAAAGGCAACACAATGCAAGCAAATGTCAATAGAGATCATGAAAATGTTACGTTGTGGTCCATATTTCATATCCCTCTCTCTGGGTGTATATGGTTTTCTTCATTGAACAATTGGAACTGGTTTGAGACAATTCTTTGTTGCAGAGAGCCACGTCCATCAGAATTGATCATCATGTAATACTGTTGTTGCTGTGGATGATGATCTCCTGATTCTGCTCGTTTCACTCAGCATCAGTTCATGCAAGTCCCTCCAGGCCTCTCTGAAATCGTTCTGCTGGTCGTTTCTTACAGAGCAATAATATTCCATAACATTCATATACCATAATTTATTCAGCCACTCTCCAATTGATGGGCATCCCTTCAGTTTCCAGTTTCTAGCCACTACAAAAAGGGCTGCCACAAACATTCTTGCACATGTGGGTCCCTTTCCCTCCTCTAAGATCTCTTTGGGATATAGGCCCAGTAGAAACACTGCTGGGTCAAAGGGTATGCACAGTTTGACAACTTTTTGAGCATAGCTCCAAATTGCTCTCCAGAATGGTTGGATCCGTTCACAGTTCCACCAACAATGTATTAGTGTCCCAGTTTTCCCACATCCCCTCCAACATTCATCATTATCTTTTCCTGTCATTTTAGCCAATCTGACAGGTGTGTAGTGGTACCTCAGAGTTGTCTTAATTTGCATTTCTCTGATCAATAGTGATTTGGAGCAACTTTTCATATGACTAGAGATGGTTTTAATTTCATCATCTGAAAATTGTCTGTTCATATCCCTTGACCACTTATCTATTGAAGAGTGGCTTGAATTCTTATATATATATAAGACAATTCTCTATATATTTTAGAAATGAGGCCTTTATCAGAACCATTGAATGTAAAGATGATTTCCCAATTTGATGCTTCCCTCCTAATCTTGTCTGCATTAGTTTTATTTGTACAGAAACTTTTTAACTTAATATAATCAAAATTATCTATCTGGTGTTCAATTAGAAGTTCCAGGTCTTCTTTGGACATAAATTTATTCCATCTCCACAGGTCTGAGAGATAAACTATATTACGTTCCTCTAACTTGCTTACAAAGTCCTTCTTTATATCTAGATCATGAACCCATTTAGATCTTATCTTGGTATGTGGTGTTAGGTATGGGTCAAGCCCTAATTTCTTCCACATTAGTTTCCAATTTTCCCAGCAGTTTTTGCCAAATAGTGAGTATTTATCCCAAAAGCTGGGGTTACTGGGCCTATATCTCAAAGAGATCTTAAAGGAAAGGGACCCACATGTGCAGGAATGTTTGTGGCAGCCCTTTTTGTAGTGGCTAGAAACTGGAAACTGAATGGATGCCCATCAATTGGAGAGTGGCTGAATAAATTATGGTATATGAATGTTATGGAATATTATTGTTCTGTAAGAAACGATCAGCAGGACGATTTCATAGAGGCCTGGAGAGACTTGCATGAGCTGATGCTGAGTGAAATGAGCAGAACCAGGAGATCATTATACATGGTAACAACAATACTATATGATGATCAATTCTGATGAACATGGCTCTCTTCAACAATGAAATGCTGTTCTAATTGTTCAGTAAAGAAAGCCATATACACCCAGAGAGAGGGATATGAGATGTGGACCACAACATAACATTTTCATGCTCTCTATTGATGTTTGCTTGCATCAGGTTTCCTTTCTCAGATCTTTTTTTTCTCGTAGATACGATTTTTCTTGCACAGCAAGATAAGTGTGGAAATATGTATACATATATTCGACTTGTCAAGTATCTTAATATAATTAACATGTAGTGGACTTCCTGCCATCTAGGGGAGAGGAAGGGATTAGGGGGGAAAAATTTGTAACGGAAAGCTTTGTTAAGGGTCAATGTTGAAGAACTACCCATACATATGTTTTGCAATCAAAAAGCTTTAATTAGAAAAATAAAATAAAAAGAAAGAAAAATAATAACAAATTGCTTTTCTTTAAAATTTCCTTATCTTACACATAAATAAAACAATTAACTCTCTGGTTTTTTAGGCCACAAAAGACTAGAAGATAAAAGTCAGAACAGGGAATTTACACATATAAAGAAATGGCTTAGCTAGAGACAGGCCCACAGCAGTAAATGTCAAAACTGACCAAGTATAAAAAGAAATCAAAGAGAGTAAAAGTAGTAAATCTGAAAAGAAATAACAGATGAGTACAGATGCCTAGATTCTGAACTCCTCAAAAAAAAAAAAACAACCCCTAAGAGCATCTCTACATCAAAAAAATTCAGTATTCTTTCTTTAAAGGGGTTAGGATAACATAGAATACATGTTAGAAAGATTTTTATTCAGGGTTTAAAAGTGGAACCTTTTAAAAATCCAGATTCCTCTGTCCTCATTCTACTAAAACAATGAAAAACAAACAAACAAACAACAACCACAAAGAAAGAAAGAAAAAATATCTTTTTTTGAGGTCTAGAAATTTAGGGAATTCTTGGTAAAAAAAAAAAATTACTTTTGCAAATACAACACAGACAGAAAACTGTTCTGCAACTAATAATTGCCTAAATTTATGTAGCTGCTTAGAGACAACACTGAGAGTTTAAGCTATTTGCCCAGTGTCAAACAGCCAGCAGAGGCAGCACTTAAACCCAGCTCTTTAGTCACTATGCCATGCTACCTTTCCATCAACACTTATGTTGACATGAAAATTACTGGTAGGAAAATGACAGATTTTTAGAAAGATTTTCAAAGATTGGAATGTAATTTTTTCAGAAAACCCAGTTTACTAGAACATCCTAGACCTGAGCAGTTTAGTAAATGACAATTTATTGTATATATTTATAACAGTGGGCCTCAAGTACGGACATCTTAACAGTTACAACTAATAAAGTTGGGGCAATTTACATGGAGATGTAAAAAGCTGAAACATTCTATTTGGATACAAAAAATTGCTTGGTAGATAAATAAGGCAATTTCCCAAAAATTGATCAAGTTGCCACTTTCACTTTCATTAGATGATCATCTCCCATCTGGCACAGATTACCGACACCATCTTGTATAATCCTTCCCTCTAGAATAAGAGGAAGGTATGTTCCCTCTCCCCTAAGGTTAACCATTCTACCTGTACCTTAGATTCCATCCCTTTGCAATTCTTAAGAAAATCTGCTTCCATGCACACTGATCTTGCTCCCTCTCTCTCTAGGCATCTTCAATCATTCCCATGACTTTTTTTCCTTCTGCCTTTAGTAGATATTTGGTACAAAAGTCTCTAATAAAGAATAATTTGACAAATGGGCAACACCCTAAGTCAAGAACATATAAATCCACGTTAAAACCTAAACCCAAACAATATGAGGTAGATGGTAGAAAGCATTTAGAAGAGAATAAAGTGAGAAATACAAGGATATTTGTGGTATATACCAAAGAACCTACAGTCAAATTAAAAACAGGCATTAACATAAGACATGAAACTGGCAGAACACTAAGACAAGAGACTTCAAATACTTGGTCATAGGCTAGAGTAACCACTCGTTAAAAGAGAAAAATGGTTAAATTCTTGGTTTGTTTTGCTTACATTTTTGACTAATAAATGATCTATCAAATGGTCTACAGGGAAACAAGTGTAACAAAAAGATCCATGCTACCTAGGCATTCCTAATAGCTTAGGAAATGGGCAATGGGTAGTATCAGATATGTACCTTAGATTTTAGAAAGACAGATTTTATTTGCAATTAAAAAAAATTTTAAGTTTTGTAAGGGTCAATGTTGAAAAATTACCCATGCATGTTTTGCAAATAAAAAGCTTTAATAAAAAATAAAAATAAAAAAATCTAGATTTAACATGTTCCTCTCTAAAAGAAATTTGTATGGAAATAGTAGAAAAAAGATGTGATTCAAGTATGATTGTTACCATTTACTATTTTAAAAAAATTGTAATAAATTCAACATATTTTTCAGTTATGCATTAAAAAGATTTATTTTTTTCAAAGTTCAAGGAAAAGTTAAGTATGAACAGATCAGAGATTCTATAGTTCAAAAACAGGAGGCTCTAAATTCACATTTTGATAGACAACAGATTAATTCACAAATAATTCACAAAGAAATTTAAAAAAAAAAAAGGGGAAGAGAATTTATGTAAAGAAAACTAAGTAAACAAATAGAAGGCTCTCCTTGGAACTCAGATTTAAAAGAAATGCACATAAGCAATAGATAAAAAAGCCTTTAAACAGATGTACTCTAAAAGGCAGTGTAAAGCCAGAAAGATAGGGTTAGGAAAGTAAAAGTCCTAAATGGGCAAAGGCTTGTTTAAAGACAAAAAGAAGACAATCACGACACCTTTATTTAGAGCTAAAAACAACCAAAAAATAAATACAACCCAATTACAAAAATTAAGTTAAAAAAATTATTTATTAAGCACCTGCTATGTACAAAGCTCTGTACTGTCATAGTTAAAAACAACCTTAATTCAGAAAATCAGAGTTGGAATGTATCTCAGAAAGCATAATAGCAATACCCTACTTGAACAAGCATCTACTTTATTATGACTTTCCCAAAATCTCTACTCCTAAATTTGTGCTCTTAGAGCCAAACAGAGTAAGTCTAATCATTCTTCCTCATGACAGCCTCTTAAAAAGATCAAGAAAATGATCATGTCCTGTCTGCCTCCCTCCCTTTTAGACCCCCCAATCCTAGTTCCTGTCTAATTATTATATGATCAAGCTTTTCTCCCAAAATGGGAGATGAAAAAAATGTATTCCTCTGTCCCTTCTTTGAAAAGATTGAGGAGGGTGGATAGGAAACATTTTAGCTGGATGCTATTTTTTTCTTTTGTTATAAGGTATAGCTCAAGGGGTAGAGATGGGGAGAGGGACATATGCAGAAACAAAATGTAAAAAAATTAAAATACCAAAAAAAAACCTATTTCCTTCAAATGAACTTGTAAAAGATATGACCTTGAGACCTTCATCAATCCTGGCCATCCTCCCCAGATAACTTTCCAATTTACCTTTCCTAAAAAGTGGAGCCTAGAAGTAAACATAATATTCCAGATGCAGTCTGAACACGACAATGCACAATGTAGCACTTCTTCCTAAATATTACACTTCTCATAATACCATTTAAAATACCATTAGATTTAATGGCTGCCAAATCATACTATTTACTCATATTAAGCCTACAATTTATTATTTTTCCCAGATTTTTTTTGTTAGGTTTTCGAATACCAGGCATAAGATTTTACATTCATCTCCATTAAAATTGGCCCAACTTTTTCAAGTCTGTTGAGAACTTTTTGTACCCTGACACTATTTCTTAGAAGCCTAGTATATATAATTTTTGTATTCATCTTTCAGTTACCTTCTGAGCAGATCTTTTTAAAAAGTTCAACTGCTCACTTATAGACAAATCAGATCAAAAACACTTAAGAACTCTGATGTTTGCAACAATATGATTCCCTAGGAATAACAAGGAACCCATTTCCTGACAAAGAGGGATAATGGTGCAGAATGGACATATGTTTTTGGTAAAAGGAATTTGTTTGCTACTGGTTCTATTTTTATAAAATTGTTCTATTTCTACCAAGTTTGTTCAGATAGGGTTTTGACTTGATACTTTTCATTCCAACTCTAATTCTGTGAATTGAGAAAACTTTCTCAAGTATAGAACCTTGTACATTATAGATACTTAATAAAATAATGTCTATTTGTACTCACACAGCCCGCTATCTGGGTTACTGCAATGGTGTTCTTCTAATAGCTCTACTTCCCTCAAGTGTCTTCCTATTTCAATCCAATTTCTACTCTGTAGAAGTAATTTTCCTAAAAGATGGCTCTTACCATTTAAATTCCACTGACAACTAGGGCAAAATGCAAACTGGCATTTAAAGACCATCACAACTTACCTTTCTAGCCTTATTATACATGACTTCCCTTCATGCTCTCCAAAGTTCAACCAAAATGATTTTTTTTCACATGACATTGTATCTCCTACATCTGTGCCATTACAATATTCCTGATTCTAATTCCTTTTCCTCTTGGGTTTTCTCTAAAACTAGCTCAAGCATTCCCTTTGATGTAAGGTTTCTTTTAACCCCCAAGCTATCAGTCTTCACAGAATCTGAGAGTTGGAAGAGGTTTCAGGGATCTAGTACAACTCCATACACAAAAGAAATTCTACTATAATATATTCAATTCAAAAGCAATTCATTTAACCTCTGCTTGAAAACCTTTTAGGGAGATTCCACCACTTTTTAGAAATCCTTATTATTTGAAAGGCAATTGGACGGCATAGTAGATAAGAGTACCAGGCCTACAGTCAGGAAAACTCATCTTCCCGAGTTCAAATCTGGCCTTAGACACAATCTGTGAGACCTTGGTTTCCTCATCTGTAAAATGAGCAGGAAATAACCAAAACACTTCAGAATTACTCCTCCATGTCTTTATTCTTGAGCTTCATCCATTCCCATAATTTCTGTTTCAGCAATGAGCTTCTCTTCGCATTTTTAGACATAAGTCCCAAATAATACTTCCCCTCAATTTCCTGTAGACTACCAAGGATGTTCTAATTATAAGAGACTATGAGCATTAACACTAGACTGAGAGACAAAAACATACAAGCTTTACCACTATGGGCAAAGCAAGCAAGTAAAACTCCTGAACTATAATTTCCTTAACTCTAACTAGGGGAGTGGATAATGGAGTTGTTATGAAGAAAGATCTTTGAAAATCATAGAAGTACTTTATAAATGTGAATTATCATCATGGTAAGTGAACAATTTATTTCTCCTTTAGATATGTTGCTCAATCAGCTACTCATTCAATAACTACGTATTACATCTATTTTTTTCCATCAAAGGAAAAAATCTTTGGACTAGAAAGTAAAGGACAACTATCATTAACTGAAGTTCAAAATAACTGGCATGTTTAGTTGCTTTAAATTGAGTTTAAGTCTGTAGGCCCACATGACATATTCCAGAGTACTGGGAAGGAAGAAACAAAACGAAACAAAACAAAACCTCCCAGTTCTGATCAAATCAAGAGAGGGTACTCAATGAAGATATTGGGAAATGGGTTCACAGGCTCCTAAAGCCCAGAGATCAAAAAGTGAGAAAAATGATTTCCAGAAACTATAGCCTCAGGAACTTAACAATTAACCAGATAAAAATCCTAGAACATATTAAATAGATGAAAAGAGGAGAATTTTTTAAAAGTATATTCCAAACTTGGCGTAGAGGAAATGCCTAAATGCAGCAAGGTAGAAAAAGATTAAATGGAAGCAATGATCACTGGAAGCCAGCATGGATTTATTGAAAACAGCTCTTGTGAAACTAGTTTAATTTGCCTTTTTGGAGGGTTATTAGACTAATAGATGAGATTAAGGCTATAAGCACAGTATATATGAATTTCAGCAAAGATGACAATAAATTCATGGGCAAAATTGGGAAATATAAACTGTAAATTAGTTTGCTAGATATGATGCTGCCTGAACAATACTTAAAGAATTTTGAATAATGGAATGATGCTAACTGAGAAAATACATAAATACATGAACGTAATAAAGGAAAGGATGAGAATGAGGAATGGCTAATTGGTTTAATTTGAGTCCCTAGAAAGAAATACTATGAAATAAGGCCTGAATGTAAGACTAGAGCAAGAATGTCAATGGCTTTCAATGCTAGGCTAATGAATTTGTATTTTAGCCTCCTGATAATTGGGAAACAGATACAAGGTTTCAAAGGAGCATAATTAGATCTTTGTATCAGAAAGATTACCCTGTTATCTGTGTGAAAGATAAATTTCATCATGGTGCCTGGCATTTAAGTGGACTGATTTGATAGGATTGGAGGATGGAAAAGCCTTGAGTTCAGAGAAGTCTAACAGAAATAAAGATATGAACCACAGTGGCAGCAATGAATGGAAAGGAGATAGAAGCATGGCTTTAGATAATCTTAAATCTCTTATGGCTCTAATGATAATTTATGATCTGTAAGGTATTTTAGAGGTTGAATCAATGGGGGTGGTACCTGATTTGATAAAAGAAGATGAGGTAAAAGGAAAACTACATATAACTTGAAGGTTAAAAATACAGAAAACTAGATGACATCATGAATAGATATACCAAAGTTGAAAGTGAGGGGAAACTGGTGAGAATGGGAGCAAAGAGAAGAGTTATGCTGAACTGAAAGTGGAAATAGGACATCCAGGTAAAATTAGAACCTCAGATACCTGGAAATGGAAGTTTGAAGTTCAGGTGTGAGACTGGCTACCTTGATGTATAAAACCACCAAAGCAGAGAAGATCACCAAAGGCATGTGCATTTAAGGAATCTTAATAAAGGTAAGATCAAAAACCTATCCCTCTTAAAAAAAAAAAAAATCTTAGGTCTGGTTAAATTGATTGATTGTGGCTACATTTTAAAATACTCAGATTTTCTGTAGAAAACACAAAAAAAAAAACTCATTTCTGTTCCTTTCTCCACATGATCTTAAATCTTCTGAGAATTAAAAGATCAAATTTATTTTTCATTTTCCTTCTCAATTAGCAAACTTGGAGAAGTGACAGCTCATGTTACAGTTATTGAGCTATTTAAATTAAAGGTAAGGTGATTAAAAAAAACCTAGGTTATTTTTTAATATAAGCTACTTGGTATCTATTTCATTGTTAGAGAAAAGAACTTTTCACCTTCATGAAAATTAAAGATATGAATGTATAGGTACGTAATATCTTATTACTATGTGCCAGGCACTGTGCTAAACAGAGGCAAAAGACAAGTCCTTGCCCTCAAGGAGCTCACAGTCTAAAAGGAGAGAAAACATGCAAACAATTAAGTATAAACAAGCTATATATAGGATAAATAGGAAAAACCAACACAGGGAAAATACTAGAATTAAGAGGCATTGGGAAAGGCTTCTTTGCACAATGTGGCATTTTAGCTGGGACACGAAGGAAGGGAGGGGGGCAGAGATGGAGAGAAAGGTTATTTTATGCCTATGGGACCATTCAGAGTAAAGACTCTTGGTTGTTACCTGAGGAACAGTAAGGAGGCCACAATCACTGGATCAAAGAGTATATGTCTGTGTGTGGGAAAAAGAAGACTAGAAGGGTGTGGAAGGGATAATCTATATTATGACAACCTTCGAATATTAAATAGAAGATTTTGTTTAATTATGGAGGTTGATAGGGAACCACAGGAATTTGCTGAGTAGGAGGATGCTAAAAGATCAGATTAAAATTATTTTTGTTCTTCCTCCTGAAAAATCAAACTATGGTTATTTATCAATTTTCTCTAAGAAATATAATGTTGGAAACTGAACATGATCATTAATTGGGATTCCATAACTAGCTCAAAAGATGTGCTGCTATTCAAGATAAGTCCCCATTACTACCAAGCATCAACAAAATGTAATTGCCTCACCTCTTCTACTCTGCACTGAAGCAACAGGAAAGAAAAGAGATAGGAAAAGATTAGGAATATAAAGAGTTCAGACAAATCTTTAAATATAAAATTAAGACAGATTTAAAAAAAATTAACCTAAAAGTAAAAAACAGATGTTTAGTTTTCAGACAAAGCTTATACTATGTAAAAGTTACTACTTTTCCTTTCCTCATCTGGTAAAACCACAGACCCTGGTCACTCAGTATTATGAGGTTTATTTTGGTGAAAAGGGAGATGACTGTTTACCATTTTTTTTTTGTGGAAAAAGCAGAGCATTTAATCCTCTTTTAAAACATATTAGATTAAACACAAGATATCTGAGAACTGTAGATGGGAAAAGATGACTTTTAAGTGACATTTCTTTATTAACTTTTCTTCAGAAAAGAATGTCGTTCTCATATTTCTCAAGTACTTCCCCCAATAAAATTTTTATGCATACTTACTGATCTGATTCAAAGTCTCTTGGGGAATCCAACTCATATCAACATCATTTTGGTTTGATGTACCCATTTCTACTTTCTGGGCTGGTCTTTTTCTCTAAAAGAAACACAAATAATTTTTGGTTTATCAGTACTTAAGTAAAGATTTAATTAGAATTATCATAACAACTAAAACATTAAGTTTCTATTTTATTATAAGAACCTAAGAATTACTTAATGATCTTCAATTTCATTTAAAGTAGACCACACAAAATTTTTTTTTCAATATAAAGATGTCATAGTGCATCAAGTTATTATTAAATGATTTTCATGGCTATAACTATTTGAAAGAGCATATACAACTCCTTACCTTCCTAGATTCTAGAAGCTGATGAAGCCCAACAACGACTAGGAGCCCAAGTCCAGCAAGAAACATATACATAAAGATCCTTATTTCAAGACAGGAAAAAAAAATAGCACAAGGAATTACATAAATTCAGATAACTGCTATTATAACTTTAATATATGCCATAAATTTTCTAAAAAACCTTGTGAATAAGAAATGGAATTTTAAAAGATTCAATTATATTAGGAGACAATTATGGTGACATACACTGGCTATGCAACTCTGGACAAATCTCTCATTTCCCCAGCAAATGTCTAAACCTTCAAAATGAAAGTGTTTAGAATCTGCATAGGTAAAATTTTCCCATAAGGAAGTTATCTATACCAGTGAAATCACAAGTCTGGTTTTAAAACAATTATGAAGGCTTAATAAATTTTATGTCATTTTTAGGAAGTTATGAATGAATATAAATTATAATCTAAAGCACCTCACAAAACATGGCAAATAAAAGAAGTTCATAGCAGAACAGCTGAGTAATAGATTTTGTCAATCACTATATACATTCTCAGCTGAAACCCTAAATAACATTCTTAGAGATTAAGTCTTAAAATATTTTTCTTTTTCTTTTTTTTTGCTTTTTGCTGAGGCAATTAGAGTTAAATGACTTGCCCAGGGTCACGCAGCTAGGCAATGTTAAGTGTCTGTGACCAGATTTGAACTCAGGTCCTCCTGAATTCAGGGCTGGCACCCTTTCCACTGTGCCACCTAGCTGCCCCAAAATATTTTTCTATAGTAGCATTACAAGACGATAACTCAAGAAAAAATTAATGTTTTGCCATCAGTCTGAGAGGTGATACAGTTTAACCCAATAGGCAAGAGTTTGAGGAATAGGGGTAAAATCCAAAAACTGTGGCTTTTTAAGAAGCTATGTGAATCTTCAATTAACGTAATAGTAAGCATGTTTTAAAGTAAATCACAAGTTCTCTGATAAACTAAGTCTTTCGCAGAAAATACAAGAAACATGTAAAAACAAAATTGAACTAAAGCTTTACTTCACTATAAAAATTACATCATGTCTTTTTACTGGTTATCTCAAGCCCAGCTTCTTAAGCTGTGGGTTGCAATCCTATATGATACACACACACACACACCTCTCTATGTAGGGTCATAAAATTATGTTTTCTCATAAACAAATGTTTGATTTGTATACCTATAGACCTGGGGTCACATAAAAATTTCTCAGGTGAAAAGAAGATACAAGTTTAAGAAGCCCTGACCTAAGGGACTCTTAGGGGTCTCAATTTCCCTAAGTATACATGATACCTCTACTATTTCAGGAATGACATACCCACCTGAGAAATATAATTAGGAAACAACACATCTTAAGAGTTTTATTCTAACTCCCCATCAGGAGAAGATGCATACTACAACAGAATGATTACTGGATTCATTCTGGCTCTTCATTTATTATCAGGGTGACACTGGACAAATCATTTTACTTTTTTGCAACTCAGTTTATTTTTCTGTAAAATAATGAGATTGGCTAAATGACCTTCAAGGACCCTTCCAGTTTTAAATCTATGATCTTATGATCTACTTTATCACAATTTTTTCTTACGTTTCTCCATCCAACCCATCTTCTCTTTCAATAATTGTAACTGTTTGATTGAAGACAGCATCTTGGAACACATTGCCCTATTAAAAAAACGCAAAAAGTTCAAATGTGTTGAAATAGTCAAAGGTGGTTTTTTTAAGTCAAATTTCTTAACTGAGTATGTATATTTGCATTTACTAGTATTTTCCCCTCAATTACATGTAATCACAACATTCATTTCAAGATTCTGAATTCAAAATTTTTCTACCTCTTTCCCTCTCCCCTCTGTAAGACAGCAATCTAATATAGGTTAGACATGTACAATCAAATTCTACATTAGCGATATTGTGAAAAATCAGAACAAAGGAAATACAATAAGAAAAACTAGAAAGTGAAAACACTATACTTTGATCTACATTCAGACTACATAGTTCTTTCTTTGCAAGTCCTTTGGAATTATCTTGGATCACTATATTGTTGAGCAGAGATGAGTCCACCATAGTTGATCATCACGATATTGCTATTACTGTGTACACTGTTATCCTGGTTCTGCTCACTTCACTCAGCATCAGTTTGTTAAGTCTTTACACTTTTCTGAAATGTGCTCTCTCATCATTTCTTATAGCACAGTAGTATTCCATTACATTCATATACAACTTGTTCAGCCACGCTCTAACATGGCTTTCTCCTCAATTTTCCAATTCTTTGCCAACCACAAAAAGAGCTGCTATAAAAATACACGCGGGTCTTTTCCCCTTTTCTATAATCTCTTTGGGATACACATTTAGTAGTTGTGTTGCTGGATCAAAGTATATGAAGTTTTATAGTCCTTTTGCCAGGACTATTGTCCTGAACATTTGGATTAGTTTACAGCTCTACCAACAATGCATTAGTGTCTCAATTTTCCCATATCTTTTCCAATATTTATCATTTTCTTTTCTGTCACATTAGCCAATCTGACAGGTGATACTTTTTTTCTACATTTACTGTAGATTAATTTCTTCATCTGAAAACTACCTGTTCATACCCTAAGCATTGACCAACACTTAACATCCTAAACCAAGATAAGGTCAAAATGGGTTCATGAAATACAAACTGGTCAATTATATTAAATTAAAAAGGTTTTGTACAAAGAAAACCAATGTGGCCAAGGGAAGCAGAAAGCAGGGAAATTTTTTTTTTTTACATCCAATATTTCTGATAAAAGGCCTCATTTCTAAAATATAAAGAAAACTAATTCAAATTTGTAAGGATACAGGCCATTCCCCAAAGGATATGAACAATTTTCAGACCAAGAAATTAAAGCCACTTCTAGTCGTATGCAAAAATGCTCTAAATCATTATTCACTAGAGAAGTGCAAATTAAGACAACTTTGAGGTACCACTTCATACCTCCCTCTCAGATTGGCTAAGATGACAAGGAAAAGATAATGATAAATGTTGAAGGGGATGTAGGAAAACTGAGACACTGCTACATTGCTGATGAAGTTGGGAATGGATCCAACCATTCTGGAGAGCAATTTGGAACTATGCTCAAAGGTCATCAAACTGCATACCTTTTGATCCAGCTGTGGCTCTACAGAGTCTGTATTCAAAGAGATCATAAAAAAGGGAAAAGGATCCACATGTGCAAAAATGTTTGTGGCAGTCCTTTTTGTAGTGGCAAGAACCTGGAAACTGAGTGGATGCCCATCAGCTGGAGAGTGGCTGAATAAATTATGGGATATGAATGTAATGGAATATTATTCTTCTATAAGAAATGATGAGCAGACTGATTTCAGAAAAGCCTGGAAAGGTGACGTGAGAAAGAAAACACTGTACACCACAAGATAACTTTGTAATGATCAACTGTGATGGACTTGGCTCTTTTCAACAATGACGTGATTCAAGGCAATTCAAACAGACATGATAGAAAAAGCCATCTGCATCCAGGGAGAGGACCGTGTAGACTGAATGTGGATCACAATATTTTTACCTTTGTGAAAAATTTGGAAGACAAGATTTTGCAAGGGTGGATGTTGAAAATTATCTTTCCATGTATTAAAATATTTTTTAAAAAAGCTATTATTTTAACAGTAGATTATTAATCATTTACTACTTTGTCTTATGTACTTAACTCATTCCACTGATCCACCACTCTATTTCCTAGCCAGTACCAAAGAGTTTTTTGATGATTGCTTTTTAGTTTTAGATCTGGGATAGCTAGGCTACCTTCCTTTGCATTTTCTTCCCCATCAATTCCTTTGATATCCTCGACCTTTTGTTTTTTCAGATGAATTATTTTTTTCTAGCTCTGTCAAATAATTTGATAGTCTGACTGGAATATGGTACTGAATAAGGAAATTAATTTAGATACAATTATGATTTTTATCTTATTAGCTCAACCTACCCATGAGGAATTGATTTTTCCAATTGTATAGATCCAACTTTGTGTGAAAAGTGTTTTCTAATTGTGTTCATATAGCTCCTAGGTTTGTCTTGGCAAGTAGGCTCTCAAATAAAAAGATTAAAGTTTCAAAAGATTTAAAAAGCCACATCAGATGACCTTAACAACATTCTTATAACTGGTAAGAACAATGTGTATTGCCAGCAGGACCAATCAAGCAAATTTTAAGTTCAAGTCTTTAGTTTAAATTTATCACCCATTGGCAAAGAATTGGAAAGTGAGAAATGGGTGAACAAATTTGGTTGTGACAGAATGTTTTAAGAAGAGAAAAGCAGGATACTCTCAGAAATACATGGAAAAACTTACATGAACTGATGCAAAGTGAAATAAGTAGAACCAGGAGAACATTGTACACAGTTACAATAATAATGTAGGATGACCAACTATGAATGACTTAACTATTCTCAGCAACATAATGATCCAAGACAACTCTCAACAACTTAAAATGAAAAATGCTACAGTCTGAATACAGATCAAAGAACACTTTTTTTATCTTTTAAAATTTTTTCTTGGATTTTTTTGGGGGATAAGGAAGTGTCTATATTTTCTTTTACAACATGAATGATATGGAAATGTTTTGCATGACTAGCCATGTATAACTTATATCAAACTGCTTGCCTTCTCAATGAGAGGGGTAGAGAAGGAAGGAGAGAATTTGGAACTCAAAATCTTAAAAAACAAATGTTAATTGTTTTTACATGTAATTGGGGGAAAATAAAATACTAAATAATTAAAAAAAATAACCACCACTGAAGAAACAATCACCACTAAAATATAGTATCTTTCCTCTATATCATTTAGGATACAGATAGTTGTACTGCTGCTAACATTATCTCTTTGGGAACCAAAGGAAAGGGAGAATGAAGGAATGGGAGGGGAAGCACTAGTCACAAGAGATGCACAGTAGAAAAAGTGTAAACTAGCACAACACTTCCATCAGATTAATATCTTCCCCTCTTGAGAAAAAAATAAAGATGGTTTACTAGCAGCATACCATCCTAAGATGTGGGAAAGGAAAATCCAAACCCAACAGATAAGAAAACAAACACTTAACACATTCTGCAGTGGAAATGTTAGTTATGAGACAGCTAGTTCTGTCATTTTAGCATCAAATTACACTAATCAAAGATCATGTTTATTCATTCTAGTAAGAATAACATCAAACTTTGCTTAATAGAATTAATTAATTCAGGCAAAACAATGTTAAAGAGAACAAGGGTCTGGGGCTAGCTACTCAGGATTGGACTAGTAACAGGGTAACACCAACTATCTGATTCCTTATTTTCTCTTGGGCAAATGACACTTGGATTTAACTTTAGTGGTTTTTGGTTATTTTATTAATGTTAGTATAGAATGTCACAAGCTGGAGCAACTTTATGGAGAGTATACTTCTACTTGTATTTAATTCATACCTAATTTAGAAACACAAATGCAATTTATAAAGTTTTTAAAATCTATTAATAAAGATGATTCAATATGGCCACTTTTCATTAAAATACAGTAACTATGGGGGGAGCCAGATGGCACAGTGGATAGAGCACCAGCCCTGAAGTCAGGAGGACCTGAGTTCAAATTTGACCTCAGACACTTAACACTTCCTAGCTGTGTGATCTGGGCAAGGTGTTTAGTCCCAACTGCCTCAGGGGAAAACAAAACAAAACAAAAAAAGCAAAAAACCCCCTGAACTATGGCTTTAATCTGACATTATCTGCTATAGTCCTAAGTCTTAGAGGTGAAAAAAAAATTTTATATGATTATTTGTGCTTGTTTTTAAAGTTAATGGATATCTTATCTGCAGGTAGGGCATGATATTAATTCTATAGCTTTACAGATGAAAAAATAACGTATGATACTAAATGTCTCATTAAATATAAGACGTCTATTTTAAATGGCTATATATTTTGTTTAAAGGCAGAGAAAAAGACTGACATATCCTGGAGGTTGACTTTGAACACTAGAACTCTAGGTTATCAGTTCTATTATGTTGCTTAACATATAACATGAACAAAAAGGCATTAAGATTTTATATTAGATCATTTTGTTCCCAAGAATTAAAATAGTGAAAAAAATTAAAATAAAACTTTGTGGCTAAGGCTATTTGTTCCAGAACATCAAAAATCATAATATATAAACTCCTGAGATAAGTAAAAGGCATAATGAATTGTACAACAACCAAAAGGCAGCTAACTAGAGAAGGGGCGATCTTGGCTAATTCACAAATTTGAATATAAAGTCACTCAACAATGAGTGGCCTATGATCCAGAATGATTATTTATCAAGCAAAATTTCACTCCCCACATTGAGTTGCAACTTTAAATAAAAGAAAAAAGTTTAAGCAGGCCTTACATTTAAATCTTTGTAGTTCAGATTGATGACTAGACCAAATGGACGCCCACCCATGGGTTCTGCAGGGATGAAAGAATACTCAAATGTTGCCTGCCTCTGGGGTGGCACTACGGTGTTCAGAGGCAGAGCTGTAAAGTTCTGGATATAAAACTGGTAATCCTGAGGATAGCGGAATGAGGCATCTAGGGATTCAACAATAAAATCTTCTGTGCCCTTGTTTGTAAAGCCTACCAGGAACTTCACAATGTTATTTGCTGGGAAATCTGAGGGGGAAAAATAAGATAGCAAAGTTAGAAAGTTTTCATTAATACATAAAAATGATGCCTAAATAATTCTAACCTTAAAAATTACACTTATTTCCATTTATAGAAGTCAAATCTCCATCACAAATATATGACTTGGAATCTATTGTAAATACATAGTAGTAGCACTGTTATTTAGTAGTTGTATGGTTCACCTTAAGCAACCTTCGAACAGAAAGCTGATAGAAGAAAAACTAGCTGAAAATTTCAACATAGACACACGAAATTAAATTGTATCACCCCCATTTAGAATAGATCCTGAGAGAGAACTAATAAAGATGATGAAAAGAACAATGGACTTTACTTGTCTTATAAGCCAATGACTTTTATTACCTTATCTTTATTAGGAAATAACTCATTACACTAAGATTGTTTTGTTATTATTCTGAATGATGAGAGTCACAAAAATCTAAGTAACAGCTCCAATTTCTATAGATGACCTGTACTACTATGAATTTTTTCCCTTCCAGTATAGTTTCTTGTACTAATGAAATCATGAGTCTAGTCCTCATACAGTGAGGTACTTTAAAGAGTCTCAATTTGTAAATAAAGAAACTGAGACTCAAAGTAGTTCAATGAGTTGGCCAAATTCAGAAAATTATTAAGTATCAGAGCCAGCATTCAAACTCAGCTATTCCAATTCTAAATTTTATGTTCTTTCCATGACAATTCTGTTAAAGAGATGACATAAAAGGGTAAGGAAAGAACAGAGCTATAATAACCAAAAACACTGTCAGTAACATGAGATGAGTGATAAAAATGCAAATGAAGTAAAAAAAGCTAGAGGGAAAAACCAAATTCTTTCTTCAAATTAAAATTCTTATAATTATGAGAAATAAGTATATCAGTATGAAAAAGAAAATTTCAGCAATCCCTGTGAAACAAGTATTTAAGAAAAACCAGTTGACTACAAAATTAATATTTCACAGACACATACATACACACACAAAAATAAAACAAACAAAAAAACAAGAGTTAGCTTCTGAAACCAGAGGCTTTGAAAATGCGCAGTGACTCATGGATGTTTATTTCCTAGGTTACAAATTTTTCTTTGTCCTTCCCCCTTCCCTTCCCCATTTATTTTTCCTTTTCAAGTTTCATGTGTCATGTTACAAAGATAAGGGAACACCCACTGTCAATTCTGGGAGACAATTTTGAATGGGAATATGTACAAAGTACTTCTTTAAGAACCATTCCAGAACCTTTTACCCTTCTCCAACTGCTCCCTGCTTATATGATTACTAAGGAATATTTTTACTTGTAATGCTGAAAAATGTTTATTTTACCTTCTCCTTTTACAAATAAGATAGTTGTGTCTGCACTTGGTGAAGCTTCAGGTTCTCCAGAGAGGTCTTCTTCTTTTTCTTCTGCCTAAGAATGTTAAAAAGAGGTATATATTAACATAAGAAAAAAATCATAGTAGCAGCAATAGGGCTACAAGACTTTTTTTATATCATTAATCTATAGAATAAGGCAGTGAATAGGCATATCAAATGCCTGACAAATTCTTCATTGTGTTGAATTATTTCTAGAAAATGCTACAAATTTCATGAGTATGAGGATTATTCACTATATATGAAATCATTAAGGGAATTAATGGAAAAAAAAAAAAAAAAAAAAAGGCTGATGAGTGTGGCCTTGCTGTGCCAGACCTAAAATTATATTGTAAAGCAGCAGTCATCAAAACCATTTGGTATTGGCTAAGAAATAGAGCAGTCGATCAGTGGCATAAGATAGGACCACAGGACAAACCAGGCAATAACTATAGCCGTCTAGTGTTTGATAAACCCAAAGATCCCAGCTTTTGGGATAAGTACTCACTATTCAACAAAAAGTGTTGGGAAAATTGGAAACTAATATGGAAGAAATTAGGGCTTGACACCTAACACTATATACCAAGATAAGATCTAAATGGTAACAGAAAGCTATATAAGGGTTAATGTTGAAGAATTACCCATACATATGTTTTGCAAATAAAATTAAATTAAATTTAAAAAAAAAGATTTAAATGGGTCCATGATTTAGATATAAAGAGTGATATTATAAGGAAATTAGAGGAACATAGGATAGTTTACCTCTCAGACCTGTGGAGAAAGAAGTAATTTGTATCCAAAGAAGAACTGGAACTCTTAACTGAACACCAGATAATTTTGATTATATTAAGTTTAAAAGTTTTCGTACAAACAAAACCAATGCAGTCAAGATTAGGAATCTTGTATACATTGGAAAATTATCTTTACATTTAAGGGTTCTGATAAAGGCCTCATTTCTAAAATATATAGAGAATTGTCTCATATTTTTAAGAATTCAAGCCACTCTTCAATCGATAAATGGTCAAAGGATACGAACAATTTTTCAGATGGTGACATTAAAACTATTTTTAGTCATGAAAAGGTGCTCCAAATCACTATTGATCAGAGAAATGCAAATTAAGACAACTCTGAGATACCACTACACACCTGCCAGATTGGCTAAAATGACAGAAAAAGATAATGACTAATGTTGGAAGGGATGTGGGAAGGCTGGGACACTGATGCATTATTGGTGGAACTGTGAATGGATCCAGCCATACTGGAGAGCAATTTGGAACTATGCTCAAAAAGTTATCAAACTGTGCATACCCTTTGACTCAGCAGTGTTTCTATTGGGCTTATATCCCAAAGAGATCTTAAAGGAAGGAAAGGGACAAACATGTGCAAAAATGTTTGTGGCAGCCGTTTTTGTAGTGGCTAGAAACTGGAAACGGAGTGGATGCCCATCAATTGGAATATGGCTGAATAAATTATGGTATATGAATGTTATGGAATATTATTGTTCTGTAAGAAACGACCAACAAGATGATTTCAGAGAGGCCTGGAGAGACTTGCATGAACTGATGCTGAGTGAAATGAGCAGAACCAGGAGATCATGGTACAGGGCAAAATAAAACTATATGATGATCAATTCTGATGGATATGGTTCTCTTCAACAATGAGATGATTCAAACCAATTCCAATTGTTCAGTGATGAAGAAAGCCATATACACCCAGGGAGAGGCCTGTGGGATCTGAGTCTGGACCACAACATAGCATTTTCACACTCTCTATTGATGTTTGCTTACATTATGTTTTCCTTCTCAGGTTCCCCCCTCTCCCCTCCCTCTCTATCCCTCCCTACAGCAAGATAACTGTATAAATATATATGCACATATTCAATCTGTGAAATTATTTTTACATAATTAACATGTATTAGACTTCCTGCCACCTAGGGGAGGGGTGGGAGGTAGGAGGGAAAAATTTGTAACAGAAAGCTTTGCAAGGGTCAATATTGAAAAATTACCTATGCATATGTTTTTCCAAATAAAAAGCTTTAATAAAAAATTTTTTTAAAAAATATATGAAATCATTATAGGGAAATGTAATCAGTATGTAGTAAAGAATAATGGACTTGAAGACTACAGATCTAAGGTAAAATCCCTGCTTTGCAATTTACTTTGTGATTCTGAATAATTATGGCTGGCTTCAAGATCTGCAGAGTCCTTCTGAATGTCAATTCATTTGTGAAGTGCTACCACATCCTCCTTTATACAAATTCAACAAGTATTTATTAAGCAACTATACTACATTAATTACTAAGATTATAAATACAAAAGGGCAGCTTATAGCGCAACAGATAAAGTGCCAGTCACGAAGTCCTGGGTTCAAATTTGACCTCAAATATTCATATGCAGGGTGAGTCTAGGTACCTTGTCTGCCTCAGTCTCCCCATCTGTAAAATGAACTGCAGAAGGAAATAAGTCACTCCAGCATCTTTACCAAGAAAACCCCAAATGGAATTGTGAAGTCAGACATGACTGAATGACAACAAAATAAATATAAAAAGCAAAAGTTCCTGTCTTTTTTTTTTTTTTTTTTTAATTTGCAAAACATATGTATGGGTAATTCTTCAACATTAACCCTTACAAAGCTTTCTGTTACAATTTTTTTCCCTCTAGTCCTTACCCCTCCCCTAGATGGCAGGATATCCACTACATGTTAATTATGTTAAAATACTTGACAAATGGAATATATGTATACGTATTTCCACAAAAAGTTCCCGTCTTAAAGAAGCATTAATTCTACTGGGAGAATACAAGTATATAAAGTTATTTCAGGAATAGGGGAAACACTAATAATTAGGGGTATTATTTGAACATTATTTGTCCCCTCCTAATTCTAGAAGCTCCTTTTAAGGAGAACACCCAGGCCAGTTATTTCTTCATCTTTTCCATTTCCCATCAATCTTCAGTCCTCTGGACTTGTCCATTATGCCCCAAAAATCTTTTCATTCTGCATAAGCATCATTTAATCCTGACCTCACACTAATTATATAGTACCCTCTACTTTCCTCCCAGAACCTCCATTTAAGGAGGGCACCCAAACCAGCTATCTATTCTTGCCCTTTCTCCTACCACTTTCAGCTTCCTTTTGTTTGTTATTTTCCTCATTAAAATGTAAACATGAGGCATGAATTGTCTTTCTTTTTTACTAGTATTTGTACTTTGCAGGGTTTAGCCTTTAATAAATGCTTGGTAACAGAAGACAGCAGGAACTACAGATTTCAAAAGATGTAGAAATTATGCTGGGGAGTGCTCTAAGTAAGAAAAAGATTATGAAGAAGCACAGGTCTGTGTAATAAGCCGGCTAATTTGACTAAAAAAATTATATATGAGGCAGAGTACTGTAAAATAAATGGATCAAAGTCATTCTGTGAAAGGGCTTCAAATTTTTATTTTATTTTAAAGGCAAAATAGACACTCAAACTTCTTGAACAGTGAAATGATCTTGTAGAGCTCATGTCTTAGAACCTGGCGAGTGTGTCAGAAATAAGAAAAACTGAAAGCAGGGAAAGCAATAAAAGAAAAGAAAAGAACTTAGGAGTGATTTATCCTAAGTCCTATAGCTAGTAAATATCTGAGATGGGATTTGAACCCAAATTTTCCTGATTCCAAATCCAATACTCTATTCCCTATAGTATTCTGCCTCATTTAACCTCATGAGATCTCAGAGTTTCCTCATCTCTAAAAGGTGAGTTGGCCTAGGTAATTTCTCATCCAATTTCAAATCTACAATCATATGTGAAATAGGGAAGTAATTCAATATAAAATAAGATATACTGTGTGACTCTAGGCAAGTCACTCAACCCAACTGCCTTAGCAAAAAAAAAAAAAAAAAAAAAAAAAAAAAAGATATGAGATGTACACAGATAAAGTGAAAACATCTTTGGTAGAGTGAGGAGGGAAAGAGTAGGTAAAACATAAATAGATCGTTACTGAGTTAATTTTTAAATGAGCAGGAATTCAAAAAGTAGAAGCCTACCTAACTTGCAAATTCAACACTAACCTCTACTTTATATTGGCTCTTAGTAGAACAATTTTGTCATTTTTACAATTACCAAAAGGTAAATACAGTGCTGGTCTGGGTTTGAAGGCCAATCTAGCACTTACTAGACAGGTCATTTAACAAAAGTTACATGCCTTAAGTAAATCCCTAGGATTTATCTACTAATTCATCAATTAGCCATCTTGATTAAATTGAAGCCTCTCCATCAATATGAGCATTATAAATTCACTTTATATAATAATTTACAGTTAAAGTACATGTATACACATTATTACTTAAAAAGAAACCAAAAAACCCCTATACTCTTTTCTTCATGCCGCCCTGCCTGACTTTAAAACTACAGTTATCCCTTCTGTATCTTGACTTTCCTCATCGTGGTTTCAATATATTGTGGGTCAGCATAAGAAATTAAATGGAATTTTTTGAGTAGTTTTGCAAAAGCCACAGATGACACAGAAAAAAGTTTAGGAAACACAGGTTTGCTATTTAAAAAAAAAAGAAAAAAGGGCATTCCAACAGATTCTGGCATCACAAGGCTAAATTTTATGCTTTATGCCTTTTTAACTTTATGATTTTCTAAAGGAAAAGAAGGATGAAGACTTTACCCCTACAGATTTTACCTATTATTCCAGGGGGAGGGAGAGGAGGTGATGAGAGTGCCCCTGGGTGCAAGGGGTCATCCACTAATCCCCATAATGTGGAACTGTGCATATTTCTTATGTTGTGAGAAAAAAAGATAGCAAAGTTAGGATGGCTACTAAAATGAGTTGGCCATCTTCTTAATAGGACTAAGAAATCAATCACCTACTGGGGGTCCCTCCTGTTTTATTTGAGAAAAAAGGCAACCAAATTTTCACAAAAGTATCAATATACTATGTGAGTTACTATGATTGACTCTCTTTCTATTCTCACCTAAAGGGGAAACAGTGGCACAGTAACTCTAAATTGCACTATATGGTTCTTACTAAAAATCCAAATGTACTATCTAGAATTTCTACTACAAATGACAAGATTTCTAAGGTCTCTACCAATTGCAAATCTGATGGTCAAAGCAAGACATCATTGTTCAACATACTAGATTCTCTAGACCTCATAAAATTATGAACTGCTATTATAATCAATTTATAACAAACTTTATCAAAGCTTCTCAAAAAATCATTACTCAAGACATCAAATATCATTCACTAACCAAATCTGTGGGTTCATCTTCTTCTATTTCTGCTTCATCATCTTCATCTTCAACTATCGTGTCTTCTAGTGCTTCTTCATCCTCTGTAGCATCCTGGGCCACCGCTATTGAGCCTAACGATGTAAATAGAAGTGTTTTTGAAGGTATATATGTAATAACTAAACCTAAGGCCAAGACTCAAAATGATCATCACATAAATATCATTTAGGAGACATATTTAAATATGCAAAACAGTAAAAACACTCAGAATTTGATATCATATTGTTTGGTAGAATCACATCAATAAATGAGTACTGATGCATGTAAAACACTACATTGTGAAAAATCATAGTGAAGATACAGCAAAGCAAGTTTACAGAGAAAAAGTCATTTATTTGTATTTCTGCTTGTAAGTTCCTATGTGAGTTTCAAGTTCTAACAAACTCATGAGGAAAACTCAGGTTCACGTCTGGAAGTTAAGAAAATAAAAGTAAAGCAATATTGCTTTTCTATGTAAGTAATTTAAATACAAATAATCCTCTAAACTGGTACATTTAGTATTTTCTAAAAAAGACCATGAACACTATTTCTAAGCCATCAGCATGTGAATCTACCAATGATTTGTGGAAAGAATGATGATGTGGCAATTCAGTTTAAAAAATATAGGAAAGGGAACAAATGCTGTAATAACCAGGAAGCCTTAGGTATAAGAGCCTTATAACCCCAGTCTGGCTTCTACTTAAATGCTGGTAACAGTCAAAAACTTTACAAAATAGAAAGAGTACTATACTATAAAATCAAAAAACTTTCCAAACTAAGGTTTTTAATAACCATATAACATGGTAAAATTAAAAACCCTTAAGTTGACTTTTACAAGATGGCCTTCATTTCAGCTTAACTTAGTAGATTTTAAACTACATATATTTATTAATACAACAGCATTATTTTTGATGAAAATCTTAGAAACATCTACTTTGCCTTAAACCATTCTTGGTTGCAAAAAGTTAAGGAAAGATAAATATGTAAATGTTTAAGAAATATGTTATGGGAGTAGGGAAATCCAAATATGAATCAAATGTCAATTTTTATAGAAATATTAAAACCACAAAGTAAAAATGGCTAGAATCATAATTTTTTAAAATTATCTTTAAAAGGCAGAAAGAAAAGAAATCTTCAAGCAGCTCCTAAGGCAATTTCATTTTGGTAACTACATTTTTTTTTTTTCCTTTTAACCTACAAGTGAAATATTAAGTTTTCCTCCAAAATGTTTTTCCATACAATGAGTCAAAAATCTATCAATCTATTTTCTTTGCAAAGCACAAGAATTCAATGGATTGCATGCATGAAAGTTTAATTAAAACACTCATCTGGAATTAATTTTTAAAGATTTTAGACATCTACTTTTGCAGATGAAAGTGAAAGTGAAGTGACTTGTCCATGGCCATAAAGTTAGAGATCTAGTTGGAATTTTAGAATCTGGATTTCAGGATGCTCTTTCTACCTACTATACCCTCTCTCATTTCCCTTATTGTCCACTTTATTGCTTTGGCTATTGTAGCATACATGCGATACCATTAAGGAATTTCTTTCACAACCTCTTAACAAGTTTTTAGCATCAAGGCTCTATCTAAATTAAGCCTGAGGCGGGTAGCCCTCAAATGTTTATAGATGAAATTTAAAGTGATTGAAAGAGCGGGGTTATACAATCTATCCAACCTAACGATACAGTTGAAAGGGACATGAGAAGGCAAAAAAAGAATTCCCCTTTTTTTTTTTTTTAAAGGAATAAGGGGATAAACAAGTAAGATCTGTCACTAGGATGGGAGAGAGGAAGGTTAAGATTGCCAGGAAAAAGGTGGCTTCCAAAAAGAGGTGCTAGGGCAGGATGGGTGCAGAGAAACGTGGAATCCGTGAAATGAATGAAGCAGCGGCCCCCAGGAGAAGATAATGACACGTCAGCCCAGAGCCCGGCGCCGAGGGTGCGTGGGGGCGGGGAGAGCTGTTGGTGGCGGCGCGGGCAGCGGCACCACAGCTCCACTCCCTCCCTTTTCTAGCCGGCCTCCAGGATGCCCTGGCTTCCGGAACGCACGGTTAAAGGGGAGAAACTCAAGTCGGAGCGTTGGGACAGGGGCACTGGGCAACGTCACCCGGCCGGGCTGGGGAAGAGCGCGCGGCCCGCTAAGGATCCGCATGGGAGGGGGTCTGGAGAGCCCTGCTCCTGAGGGCCTCCTTATGCACCCAAGACGCCCCGTCCTGCTCCCCGCGTTTCCAAGGGGAGGGAGGGGTCCGGGAAGAAGCAAGGGCAAGGGGACGCAAGACCCCCGCGAGCGGTCACCACCGCCTCCCACCGCCCCCCACCACCAAACTTGGCAAGCGCGACAGTCGTCTCCCGTCTTAATCCTCACTCCTCTCCCGCTGTACCTCCGGGGCCGCCACCGAGCAGCAACGCCGTGGGGAAGACAAGCAGCACTATCAGGATCAACCGAGAGAGGAATCTCATTGTGCGGCCAGTGGGCTTTTCAGCCTCCACAGGCTCTTACAGCGGCTTCGGCGGTAATGGCGATACTCCTCATCCGGGCTCTGAGTGGGCGGGGCACGCACACGTAAAGGACGTGCCTCCGCCTCTATCCCAGCTAGCTCTGTTGTGAACGTGGCTCAGTCCCAGGCCGGGGAAACCCTGGGGTTGGGGCTGAGTGGGGGAGGAGCGGGATGGCGTGGTAAACGCGGTCACGTGACAACCCTTCTGTACTCATAGCTGGGAAAGTGACGTCTTCCCTACTCCAGGTGATTTTCCCTACTCTTGGATGTTCTTATATGGCTTTGTCCTCCATTTTTGACTGGGCCTTTGGGAATCTATCGGGAAGGTGACCCGGGCTTCTTTACCTGGCAGTCTGTTATGATTTACCGATAGTTAAAGTGACAGCATATTTTTAAACTTCCATAACTTGAGTTATAGCTGCTAATTTAGCGAACACTTAACCAAGTGCCCAATGTGTACAAAGCCCTATGCCCGACTCTGGAGGTATACAAAGTTTATCTAAAACATTGCTCCACTTTCTTGAAGCTTTCTAAAGTCTAGCAGAGGGAGGAGGAGGACGACGACGATGATGATGATGATGATGATGGTCTTAATTTTAAAAAAGATGAAAAAGGTGAAAGGAGTTGATGATGACAATGATGTTGAAGCTCTGAACTCCAACCATCTGATTCAAGTTTGTTTTCTCACCCACTCCATTGGTGTGACCCAAGGCTGTCATTTAGCTTCTCTGTACTCTGGCAATTGAGCTTCAAAGATGCTGCTGACTTTCATTGCTAGTGGAAGGAGTGCACCCCAGAAAGGACTAATGAGCATGAGGAAGTTCATGTTTCAGTGAAATCACAGATCCAGCCCCAATCCCCAGTACTAATCTTGAACACTTTAAGGTTTAGAAAACACTTTGCACATATTGCCAGATAGTACCAGTAGATAATAAGCTTCTTTGTCTTGGAAAAAAAACATTTTTTTTTGACCTAGCACTGGGCTTTGCACTTAATGTTTGTTGAATAATACAAATTCTGTGGCCCAGCCAGTTCTATGTCTTCTTGAACTCCTATTCTAGGGGAACTTTCAAATGCTATATTCTATGTCTATGTCCCTATCCAGTTAAAAAAATCAGGCAGTTATAAAGTTAACATTTATCTAAGTTTTCATCATGCTAACATGCTAACAAAATAAGACAGAAATTAAGAGTAAAACAACAGAAAACAATCACAACACATTTTCAGTAAATAGTTTAGGAAACAAAAATTTTTAGGGTCAAGACTCTGAAACTGAAAGAAAAGGTTCAAGGCTTTGAAAAATCTGGAAACTACTTTTGAGTGCTCTCTGATGCCCACTGTTTATCATCTGTCTAGCCACTCTGTATTATATGGAAGAAATAATTCCTTTCTGACTTCCTGGGGTAGGTAACTGCCATCAAAACATATTACAACAATGTAGAGATTATAGTGGCAAAAAAGAAACCTAGATTTTATTATGCTTAAGTATAGATTCAGAACTCAAAGAAAAACAACAAGCCTCAATAAAAATTAAGATTTTAACAAAATCTCTTATAGAAAAAATTATATTAGAATGACAGAGAAATACTTCTTTTACATATTAGAATCTTGTACATTCCACTTAGGCGATAAAAGTTAGAAAAGAGAGATTCATAATGCCATGTTTCCTTCAATGACAAAAAAGTTGAACAAATTTTGTTAAACAGTTATAATCTTATGTATAAGCAAACATAAATAGACTTTGTAATTAAAATAAGTCAAGTTACAGATTAAATTACATTTAGAGTGTTCACAAATAGGTTGATTGATGTAGGAATTAGGGAGAATTAAAATTCTTCTTCCCCTGGCTTCTTATCTAAGAAATTTTAAAAGTTTTAAGTAAATTTTCATGTCCCATGAGACAAATTTTGGTCAGGTGAGATTAATATTAATTGAAGACAGGTTTCTAGTTAACCAAAAAGTTGAAGGATGATGGTCCTGAGTCCAAAATAATAAAAATTAATAAAAGAAAATTTAAAGTTCCCATCACACTATGGAGCTACCTCTTTTTTTTTTTTCTCTGATCCATGTGATCCCAACTTCACAGAGAATGTTGATGTCATGCCTATTTTCCTTCAATCTCTGGACACAGGCTTTTGCCTCATAGATATATATGGCCTCACTGGAAGTGGAATGCAATAAGAATCCCAATAAGAATTTGCATTCCAGGAAATTAATTTCTTTTGTTACTGGCATATGAAAAGAAAAGTCTTTGCCAGTAAGTCTTGAGAATTGCCATCTTTGGGACTGTGTTGGAGGACGAACCAGGTTAATATTAGGTCCCTGGGGGTATATCTCTTCCACTTCCTCACCTTTCTTTTTTTAAGCTTTTTATTTTCAAAACATATGCAAAGATAATTTTCAACATTCACCCTTTTGCAAAACCTTGTATTCCAAATTTTTTCCTTCCCCTTCCCTTCAGCCTCTCCCCTAGACAGCAAGTAATTCAATATGTGCTAAACATGTGCAATTCTTATATACATATTTCTACAATTATCATGCTGCACAAAAATAATCAGATTAAAAAGGAAAAAAGTGAAAATATTGTATTGTGATCCACACTCAGTCCTCTCTCTGGGTGCAGGTGGCTCTCTCCATCACAAGTCTATTGGAACTGGTTTGAATTACCTCACTGTTGACAAGAGCTATCTCCATCATAATTGATCATCATATAATCTTGATGTTGCTGTGCACAATGTTCTCTTGGTTTGAATTCACTTAGCATCAGATCATGCAAGTTTCTCCAGGCCTCTCTGAAATCATCTTGTTGGTTGTTTCTTATAGAACAATAATATTCCACAACATTCATATACCATAATTTATTCAGCCATTCTCAGTTTCCAGTTCTTGCCATTACAAAAAGGGCTGCTATAAACATTTTTACACATGTGATTCCTTTTCTCTTTTTTATGATCTCTTTGGGATACAGGCCTAGTAGAGACACTGCTGGATCAAAGGGTATGTACAGTTTGATAGACCTTTGGACATGGTTCCATATTGCTCTCCAAAATGATTGGATCATTTCACAACTCCACCAACAAAGTATTATCTACTTCCTCACCTTAATTAAAACATGACTTTAATTGAAACTAGCTTATGATTGGATCAGTTAAATCATTTGAATATATTACTTTTTTAAAAAAATCATTTTTAATAAACTTTTTTTTGAAGGATTGAGGTATGTAAGATAAAATCCTCAAGTTGGTGATATGATATTCTTGCTTTATCCTAGCTACAAACCAATTTAGACCTTACCAGGAAGAACTGTACCATCTCTGAACCTAAACTTTGAAATTCCATTCTTAATACAAACCTTCTACTTCATTTTGTTCTTGTCACTTTTACCTTCTGTTCTTCCACCTCAGTTCTTCCCTATTCTTTTAGCACATTTATCTTTCTTGTGTTCTTTGCTTCCATATGCAGATCTGATTCATGTGTGACAAATGAAAAGTTGGAGAGATATCATTTCTGGGTAATTATAATCAACATTAATTATGGCTAGCAAATTATCAATAAAATGAGATCAGTGACTTCTTGCAAGCCAAAGACCAACCTCCGGGACTAACTGAATATTTAAATACCTTTGGAGAGTGGGTGCTCTTAACAAGAGGAAATAAGGCTGTAATTAGTTAACAGTTAATGAAAGAATATTATAATGAGAGGTGGGCATATGATGAGGGGCCCAAATAAGACTTTCTTTCATTTTATCACTCTTGGAAAAAGTCTCCAGATTTAGATCATTTCCCCTCCAGCAATCTATACAAAAGAATCTCTTCTCTATCTAGAATGGTGAGAACTTTTAAAGAGAACTAAGCTTTGTTTCCTCCAAGATTATGGAGAATGTTTAGTTACTTAATTTCTAAGTCATTCTTGTCCTTCAGAAGAACTGAATTTTGAATGAGGAATTAAGAGAGGAGAAAAGCTCTGGTTCCTCCCTTCCACCCATATTAATTGGCTATTAATTATCATTTCACATGATTTATACCAACTTGATTTTTCCATTCCTGCTGATTATGGGCAGAGTGATCAAGGAGAAAGTCACAAAATCACTGATTTCCCTTTTTACAAATACCATGGGTGGAAGTTAAGATAGATAAGAATAGATAAGTCATGATTATACTGTGATCTACATTGGTAAAAGGAGTTCCTGACTTGAAACTATGGATCCATTGATGTTTAGTCTCAACTCTTAAAGCTGTATGATAAACCCATTAAACTACTTTTGACTAATTTTTTTTCTTCACATCAAGTATTGCAAATTCCTCTTCCCAAGATACCAAAACTGAACCCACATTTTCAGACTTAGCTTTCTTCCTCAATCAATGAAATCACCAAGAATTTAAGCACTCACTATTTATTGAGCATTGGAGATAATGTAAAACAACAGTGTTTGCTGAGTTTAAGGTTCTTACAGTTTGATGGGGGAGATAACATATTGGGAAATAAGTTTATATGAGGTAGATAACGTAATATATGGAAGGATGGTTCTTTCTTCAGACACCATGAGTTCTTTCAAAATGGATAACATTTTTCATCATTAAGTCTTATGGAATTGCTTTGGATCATTGTGTATTGTTGAGAATAGCTAAGTTTTTCTCAGTTGATCATCTTACAGTATTGCTGTTACTGTGTACAATGTTCTCTTGGTTTTGCTTATTTCATTTACATCAATTCATGTTTTTTCTGAGAGTTATCCTGCTCATCATTTCAAGTAGTAATAGTATCCTATCACATAATTTTTTCAACCATTCCCTAAATGATGGACATCCTCTCAATTTTTAATTCTTTGCCACTGCAAAAAGATCAACCATAAATATTTTAATGCTGGGTCAAAAAATGCTCATGATTTTACAATCTAGTGGACATAGTTCAAAGTTTTTCTCCAGAATTACTGAATCAGTTCAAAACTCCATCAACAATGCTTTAGTATCTCAATTTTCTCACATTTTCTACATTTCTACTGTCATTTTCCTTTTCTGTTTTATCAGCCAATATGATAGTTGTGACATGATACCTCAGAGTTGTTTTAATTTGCATTTAGAGCATTTTTTCATATGATTATAAATAGCTTTGATTACTTTTCTGAAAAGTGCCTTTTCATATCCTTTGGTGATATATCAGTTGGGGAATGGCCTTTTATTTTTACAAATCTGATTCAGTTCTGCACATATTTGAGAAATAAGGCCTTTATCAGAGAAAGTTGCTGTAAAAGTATTTACAGTTGTGATAACTGTGTATTTCCATCCTATTTTCTGTTTATCCTATTCTCTTTATTTTCTTTCACCCTGTCTATGCTCAAAAATGTTTAGCTTCTGACTTTTACTTCCTCCAGTCTACCTAATAACCCTCTTACCCCCCTTCTCTTATCCCCATTTCCCTCTTACTTTCTTGTATAACATGTCTATGTCCAACTGAATGTGTGTTATTCCCTCTTTGAGCCAATTCTGATGAAAGTAAGGTTCACAATATGCTCCTCTTCCAGCTATCCCATCTTCCCCTTTACTATAAAACCTTTTGCACACTTCTTTTATGTCAG
Source organism: Myrmecobius fasciatus (assembly GCA_023553655.1). Lineage (NCBI taxonomy): Eukaryota > Metazoa > Chordata > Mammalia > Dasyuromorphia > Myrmecobiidae > Myrmecobius > Myrmecobius fasciatus. Next base: position 1,686 of record JAJPUD010005076.1, on the reverse strand, counting down.
GTAACTTATCCCATTGTACCTCTCTCTTTCTCTGTCTCCCAGTGCATTTCTCTTTCTCATCCCTTAATTTTGTTTTTTCAGATATTATCCCATCATATTCAACTCACACTCATGACCTCAGTCTATGTCTATTCCTTCAAACTGCCCTAATAATAATAAAGTTCTTAGAAGTTACAAGTCTCATATTTCCATATAGGAATGTAAATAGTTTAATCTTATTGAATCCCTTATTGTTTCTTTCCTTTTTACCTCTTTTTTTTTTAATAAAGCTTTTTATTTTCAAAACATTTTCACGGATAATTTGACAACATTGACCTTTGCATAGCCTAGTGTTTCAGATTTTCTCCTCTTTCCCCCTACCCCCTCTCCTAGACAGCAAGAAATCCAATTTATGTTAAACATGTTAAAATATATGTTAAATCCAATATGTATAAACATTTATGCAATTCTCTTATTGCACAAGAGAAATCAGATAAAAAAAATGAGTAAGAAAACAAAATGCAAGGGAACAACAATAAAAAGTGAGAATACTATGTTGTGATTTATATTCAGTTGCTACAGTCCTCTCTCTGAGTGCAGATGGCTCTCTTCATCACAAGATCATTGGAATTGGCATCAATCATCTCATTGTTGGAAAGAGTCATGTTCATAAGAATTGGTCGATGTATAATATTGATGTTGTTATGTACAATAATTTCCTGGTTCTGTTCATTTCACTTAGCATCAGTTCATGTAAGTCTCTCCCGGACTTTCTGAAATCATCTTCCTGATCATTTCTTATAGAACAATAAGAATATTATGGAATATTCATATACCATACCTGTTTACGTCTTTATTCTTCCCTTATGTCTTATATCTGAAGATCAGATTTTCTTTTCAGTTCTGGTCTTTTCATCAGGAATGCTTGGAAAGCCTCTATTTCATTGAATATCATTTTTTCCCTCTGAAGGATGATACTCATTTTTGCTGTGGATGTCATTCTTGTTTGTAACCCTAACTCACCTGGTAATTCTTTAATGTAGAAGCTAAATCTTAAATGAGCAGAACCAGGAGATCATTATACACAGCAACAACAATACTATATGATGATCAATTCTGATGTACTTGGCTCTCTTCAACAATGAAATGTTTCAACCAGTTCCAATTGTTCAGTGAAGAAATCCCTATAAACCCAGAGAGAGGGATGTGAAATGTGGACCACAACATAACATTTTCATGCTCTCTATTGATGTTTGCTTGCATTGTGTTTCCTTTCTCAGATTTTTCTTTCTTGTAGATATGATTTTTCTTGCACAACAATGATAAGTGTGGAAATATGTATACATGTGTTTGATTTGTCAAGTATTTTAGCATAATTAACGTGTGGTGGATATCCTGCCATCTGGGGGAGGGGTGGGGAGTAGGGGGGAAAAATTTGTAACACAAAGCTTTGTAAGGGTTAGTGTTGGGGAATTGCCCATGCGTGTGTTTTGCAAATAAAAAGTTTTAGTTAAAAAAATAAAATAAAATGTGAGAGAAATTAAAAAAAACAAATAAAATAAAATAAAATACTTGGCAAACCAAATATATGTATACATGTTTTTTACAGTTATCTTGCCACCAGAGAGGCCTGAAGGAACTTAGTATGAACCACAACACAGCATTTTAAGGCTTTCTGTGAATATTTCCATGCATTTTGTTTTCCTT
>JAJPUD010005075.1:155198-172054 GCA_023553655.1 Myrmecobius fasciatus | reverse complement strand
TTCAGGTACTGGGCAGTTCTGCTGATTGAATTATTTCAGGTGCTGATCAGTCCTGCTGATTGATTGATCTACCTAGGGTGCTGTGTAATGGCAGCTAGGTCCGATGCTCATCAGGGGTTCAGTGGTTCACAATCTACTTCCTACAAAAGGCAGACCCTCTAAACCACCTGCCCACAATCAGGACAGATTGGCCCAAGAGGCCTGCAGAAGACTCCCAGGTGTGTGAAAAGCACAATGCTCCGACTCCTGTTCTGACTCCTGTTCCAACTGTTGTGACAACTCCTGTTCCAGCTCCCTGCTTCAGCTCCCTGCTCCAGCTCCCTGCCTTGGTCTCCCTGTGCTGCAGTCTGGGTTCAGCAGACCACCCCCTGCCCAATGAAAACAGACCTGTTTGAAGTTCTTCCAGAGTATTTTCTAGAAACACATTGTCCTCCAGATATTATGGATTTTTTTTTGCTTCAAAATCAGTCTAGAGTTTTCATACGTTGTTGGTTTGAGGGAAGGTTAGAGGAGGTTACAGAGACTCCTGTCTGATATCCACCGTCTTGGCTCCACCCCTGCAAGTCTCTCTGATGTAGTTTTAAAAATTATTCTGAAAGAATAGAAAAACAAATCACTATTTTATACTATATCCCTGGCAACTAACCACCTCTGACCTACTGAAATGTGAGCAGCAATGGGTCTGATATACTTAACATATGAGAGAATACCAGGGACACAGAGGCAGATTGTCATAGATGAGGCAGATATAAGAGATCAGAGAATGACAAGGGTGCTCAGGGGAAGTACTAGATCTAATAGATTAGAGCATTTTCCATGTATTTGGGCATGTATGTTTTGGCTCCTGAGGACAGAATGCATGCATGCCCCATCCTTCAGCCAAAAGGAAATGCATAATCATGACATCAGAAGTAACCCTCGTTTCTAGGTCAAGTTACCGACTAAGACTGGATAAGCAAGCCAGAGCCATGGCATGTGCAAAGAGTATAGGTCAGGGAAAATAAATGGGTCAGAAGTCAGATAGATAGGAGAGAACCAGGACACTCAAATCAGAAAGTATCCAAAAGAAGGACTAAAGCTCAGTTAAAAAAAAGTAGAAATCCAGAGGATTTGAAAGGGAACAGAGTACCAAGAAATGGACCCAATGATGGGGCAAGTCAGGCATCAGAAAAATGGGACAAAGCAACAATAAAGAGACTTAAGACACAAATAAGAAGGAAAGACTTTAAGAAATGAATTGAAGCTTAGGATTTTATGTGATTCTAATGATGACAGAGGCCAATCCCTAAATATGGTTGCCTTTAGGTTTGCAGGTGGAAATAAATGAGAACAACTAGCTAGAGTAGAAGTAGAAGTAGAGTAGAAGTCAGGAAGATGGATTTTTATGAGTTCATATCTGACCTCGGATATTTACTAGCTATATAACCCTGGCCAGGTCACTTAACTCTGTTTGCCTCAGTTTTCTTATCTGTCAAGAGAGCTGGAGAAGGAAATGGCAAACAACTCCAATATCTTTGCCAAGAAAGCCCCAAATGGGATCACAAAGACTGAAACGACTCAAAAAGAACAGAAACTCTCTCTGTGTGTCTCTCTCTCTCTCTGTCTCTGTATCTCTCACTCCATCTCTCTCTCTGTCTCTGTTTCTGTCTCTGTCTCTCTGTCTCTGTCTCTCTCTGTCTCTGTCTCTCTCTGTCTCTCTGTCTCTCTCTGTCTCTGTCTCTCTGTCTCTGTCTCTTTGTGTCTGTCTGTCTCATTTTTCGTGCTTTATTTTAGGGTAATATTTTGAAAGAAGTCACAAATGCCATACCTACCCCTTTTATAATCAGCTATTTTGTCATTTTTAGTGAGAATATGCTTCAGCAACTTCCTTAATAGACTGGAATCAGTGGGTCAAGATTGGGGGGAAAATCTATTAATTCAAAGAACCTTGTAGGGACAATGACAAATTCATTTCATCTTGAACTTAGTATAAAATTCCCTTATACAATTGCTTCTCTTGTGGCTGCAGTCAGAATCTCCCAGGTGCTACTTCTTCAGTATCCCTGTCTGATGTCCCAGGAAAACAGGAAGAATAGACAAAGAATAAAGAAGTAATAGTCACATAAAAGATTGTGTCTCATATGTTTGTGTCAGGCCACATCTTTTTTTTTCTCCCTGAGGCAATTGGGGTTAAGTGACTTGCCCAGGGTCACACAGCTAGGAAGTATTAAGTGTCTGAGGCCAGATTTGAACTCAGGTCCTCCTGACTTTAGTGCTGGTGCGCTATCCACTGCACCAATTAGCTGCCCCCCACTACCACATCTTTTCATATTTATTATGGTTATAAAAAGAAGAAAAGCAGAAGTCATATAGACATTAAAATAATTCCAAATATAGCCCACCCACCTAAGATCGTCTAGCCCTTCTTATGTAGTATCATAAGCCCAGCCAGTGACAATGTAATTGGGAAGGTGTTTCTATACCAGGAGTTCCGGTTCATTGTTGATGTTAGGATTTGGTTGGTTTCTACATATAGAATTTTGTGTCCCTTGTTTAGCTATAAGTGTCCAAGGTATAGAATGATCGCCCTTTGGGAGTAGGGGCTGGTCTGATGTAAAACTCAAAAAGCTTATCTCTACTACAATGGCATCTCAAAGATCTGAACCAAAAATAACCATGAAAACTATTTCCTTTCCCTTAGTATTCCTTTAGAATTTCTAAACTCTTAACTCACCTTTTATGCCCCCCCCCCAAAAAAAAAGAAATATTTCCAGACAGAAGAGGGGTAGGGAGTAGGAAAAAAGAGAGAAATATTGATTTGGGATTCTTTGAAACCTTATCCTATTTAAGCCCTGATGATAAATGGTAGAATTAGAGTAGGTTTCTGGGCTTGAGCCAAATTGGGTGAGATCGGGGGAGATTAAACATAGTATTAAATTACTTTTCCTGGAATAGTGACATTCGGTCATTTGCTGTTTTCCACTTACAACTTTGATATGATGGTACCTTTAAGTAATATGATCAATTTGCTTTCCAATTCTATATTCTTACCAAATAAGTCTGATTTATGATATAGTTCTTTTATTATATTAAAGTAATAAAAATTAAAGTAGGTAATTGTGACGGACTACAGTTGCTTTTTTAGAGAAAAAAATTTATATGCTATAATCATTGTGAAGATTGTTTTATTCAGGAAATGCTGTCATTTGGAACTGAAATATGCTGTTAGATCTAGGTTTTAGCTTAAATGTCCCTTTTGCTTAATGATCAAAAGTGGCCCTAACGCCAAGCTAGCTGAGCAACCACTGGTATTTCATCAGAGAGACATGACACATACTATCCTTTAGAATGTGATCTGGGAATGTGTTCTAACACAGGTGTCAAATTCAAACAAGTAAGAAATCCACTGAACTATACATAAGGATTCCTGTAGGCCACATATTGACTTAGAAAACCACACATTAACATCATCTGTTTTATTGCATGTTTATTTATTTTGTTAGCTCTTTCCCAATTACATTTTAATCTTATTCTTGCTCTTGAGAATGGGCCACGTGGGGACCACAGATCATATGTTTGATACCTCTGCTCTTTCATATATTATTGAGAAAGCTTTTTTCCTATAAAATGTTATTTAAAAAAAAACCCTCAGAAATTCAATGAAAAATGCACCCAGAACAATTGCCTATGCAAAATATCAAGATATATAATAAACCTACAAAATAATTAAGTTTTCTATATGCTAACAAAGATAAGCAGATAAAAATTGAAATTTTATTCAAAAAATCAGAAATGTATAAACATATATGAGACTTAACATGCCAATACCCACTCCAGATTTACACAAAGTAAGACTTAAATAGTTGGAATGATCCATTATTCTTGGTTGAACTGTGCTGGGGGCATTTTTAAGTTTAGAAACCATAGTTCATAGGATCACAAAACTAGAGCTAGGGGAGACTTCATACACACCCTCCTTTTACATAAAACAAGGGCCCAGGAAAATTAAGTGATTTTGCCCAAGGCCAAAAACAGATAATAAGTGTCAGAGAGATTTGAGACCCAAACTTTGACTCCAGACTCAGTACCACTCTTTCCACTGTAGTGCAAATTCTCAACATGATACTCATGCTAAATCTTGCAGGGAGAAAGTGAACTGGATTTGGAGTCTGAGAACTGGAATTCATTCTTGCCTTTGCCATTTACTAACCTATGTGACCCTGGGCAAGTGGGTCTCAGTTTCCTCCTAGTAAAATGAAGAGATTGAACTTAAATGGCCTCCAAGACCCCATCTAGCTCAAAAATCTATACCTTAGTTTCCAAGATAGAGTTACTATCCAAAACTAGTCTATAACTGTTTATATGGTCACTGAATACACCTCTGCTTTCTGCACATTTCCTAGAGATCACAGAAGAGCAATGATAAGGTTCTTAGGACCATTTTCCTATCACTTAAAGAACATCCAGGTTTTTGTGTTGGCCTTTGTGATATATAGATAATAGGAAAATAGAAATTATTTTATTCCCTCAGAGAAAAGAATTCTAACATGCATTTCTTTTACTTTTCTTTCTTGCCGTTCCTCCTGAAATAAACCTTCTGAGAGCTTTCCTTTGAGATTTTTTTCCTTTGAGTTCCATGGAACATATGCTTTGATTCCATGAAACTGGACATATCCCCCAGCCACTTGCTGGGGGACACAGACTTTGCTTAGAATGATATAAAAACTCCTCATTGGTCCCCACGTATTGATCACAGAGCATCATGGTAGATGGAGACACACTTGTGAAGGAAAATTCTCCTTTTATTAGTCATTAAGAAATATAGAAAGCCTCTGTCTGTCCCACTTTTCAGAACCCTCTCTTGACATAGATTCAGTTCCAGCTCTCCCTTGAACTCCTAGAAAAGAGTAAGAAAAACTGAACTGAAATTGAGTTAAAAATTCAGAATCATTAAAGAAGAGATTTTCTAGAGTAAGTTTCCCTGAGTATATAGCTTAGACAAACCTGCTCAAAAGGAAATGTGAATAACAAGAGGAAACAAATTAAAATGGGGGAGGGAGAGGAAAAATCCTAAAAGCAGGAAGAAAACATTTTTTTTTAATTCCACACATACGATCCCACAGGTAACCAAATAGGGGAGGTATTTGAGTCATGATGCACTCCCTACCCCTCCATACCCAAGGATCATTTCCTTGTTAAATTCAAAATAAAAAGTCCAGAATACAGTATGTGAATATTATCAAAACTTTAGATTCTCTCTCTAATTTGCTCCTCCCTGCCCCCTTCTCTTTTTTAATCTCTCTCTCTCTCCCCCTCAATCTAAGCTAAGAAAGATCCTTTTCTTCTCCCATTTTAACTTGCCAAACTTCTGGTAAGTGGCCATCTAATTTAATAACATCTTTAAGAAAATCATAATCCAAATGAATAATGGAAAAGATAAAACTTTCAAGTGCTGGATGTACTGGTTGCAGAGGAGGAGAAAGGATGTCTTTCTTTCCCTTCCAATTGGTTGGAGGGGAAATGGGAAGCACAGAAAATGGAGATCTACTGGAATAATCAGATTGGGATAATGGCCTCCCTAGGCAATACTCCAGGGAAAAGGGGGAAAAAAGCAAAGAATTGTGTACAGGGCAACTAGGTGGGTCAGTGGTTTGAGTGCAGGGTCTGGAGTCAGAAATACTCATTTTCAAATCCAGCCTCAGACACTTTACTAGCTATATGATCCTGGACAAGTCACTTAATTCTGTTTGCCTCAGCTGTAAAATGAATTGGAGAAGAAAATGTCAAACCCCTTCAATGTCTTTCCAAAGAACACCTCATGAAGAGTCAGACATTACTGAACCACAATGTGAAGTGGACCTGGACATCTCACTGGCCTCATGTCTGATGCTCGTTTTGATTTTTTCTTTGTGGCTCAGCTCTAGCTTAGGGCTATTCATGCCTCAAACACACTAATTAGTAACTGGGCTTCCTAGTCAGTTAGCCAAAATGCTTTCCCAGAGCAGCATTCTGGCCTGTTCCTCTGTCTCTTTCACATGACTGCCTTGACTTCTATGGCATAGAATGCCACAGAATATTATCATGTCTCTATGGCTTCCCTACACCCCATCCACTCCTAGACTTTTTGGTCATCCTCTGGCACCTCAGTGGCTCTATTCCCCACACCCCTTTCAGGCAGGAAGTGGGGGAGCACATTTATGATACTCTCTTTTCCAGTCTATAGTTAGAAGAATTGGATTGAGTGTGGATTCAATTTCTGAGTCAGTTTTCATCAAGACAATAGGAATACTGCTCTGGGAGCAAGTAGTTCATCAATGGATATGGCCAGGGTAGAAGGCAGTATGGATTAGTGGGTGCACTGCTGGATTTAGTGCCAGGAAGACCAAGATTGAACTCAGTCTCTACTAGTCATTAGCATGAAACTATGGACATACTCCCCAAGCCTCCATTTCTTCTTGCAGAACAAGATGACTTCGGAGTTTCCTCGTGACTCTGAATTTTTGATCCTATAATACACTTCGGTTTTATGTCTCACTTTCTCTACCAGGAGACCCTTTGCCTCTAACTGTTTGCGGTTAGCAGCATTACAGTTAACAGCATTGCTGCTTGCTAGCAATACCAGCAAACATCATAAGCACCATCATGCTACAGAGATGATTGGTGGTTTTGCATCTGGGTGGGCACCAACAATTTTTCTGTCATATCATCTGATCAGTTTGTAGTGCTTTCTGGTGAACAGATGGTCCATAAGCCCCCATGTGAGAAGAGATTCCCTTTGCCCTAGAGAACCAGCCAGCAGCTGCTGCCAAGCCAGATTCCTTGAGGCAGAACTGCAGAATGGCCAACCATTCTGTTCATTTCATGCCAACATCACAGAGACATTTTCAGCTCTCTCTTCTCCGGTTTTGTTGAGGCACTGATCTATTAGGACAACCTCAATGACTTAGCATGCAAGCCCATGTTTTCTTATGGCTTCAGAGAAGAAATGTGCTTAGGAGGGATTTTTTGTTTTGCTTTGTTTTTCCTAAAATGAATGAATCAGGAGAAATGATGGACAACAGGGACCAGGCAAAGGACAAGAAACTAAACTAAATCTATGGTTAAAAAGCACTAATACACCTATAATGTTAAAATTTAAATTAAAATTTTTTTCAATGTATAAAAACTAATTTTTGGTTTCCCATTTCTGCCTCCACTCTTGGGGGAAAAAAAAGAAAAAGAAAACTCTTGTAACATATGTATGCATGTGTGTATGTATATATATGCAACTCTTGTAATATATATATATATGTATGTGTATACACACACACATATATATATGTATATATATACATATATATATGTATGTATATATATATATATATATATAATGAAGCAAAGCAAATCCCCATGTTGGTTATGTTTGAAAAATACATCTCAATCTGCAACCCATGTCCATCATTTCTCTATAAAGAGGTAAGTAGTATGTTTTATCCTGTATTCTCTGAGTTTGTGGTTGGTTTTTGCATTGATCAAAGTTTTTAAGTCTTTCAAAATTGTTTGCTTTACTGAATTGTTATTACATAAATTGTTCTCATTATTCTCTCTTCATTTTTTCCCCAAATTTATTTTATTTGCAGAAACAGAATAAGAAAACAGAAAAGCAATATAAAACAAAATGAAACAAAAAAAGAGACTATTATGTACCCAGCAGAACATCAAGGAGGATTCAAAATATATAACAACAAATACCAATTTAAGAAAGTGTATCTATTAATGGAAGAAATTATATTCACAAGTGTCCATCTTTTTTTTACTTCCTTGTAAATTGTTCTTTTGTTCTCTGCTGCACACCTTTTTTACTTTATTCTTTTTTCCTCCTTTCATCATCCCCATCAGCCCCAAGCAGGCTATATATATATACACACATGTGCATACATACATACATGTACACATATGTATATATGTGTATACACACATGTACATGCACATGCATGTAAACACACATGTATCTTTTGCTTGTCTGTAGATATGATTCCAAGACCTGAGATCTTTTATTGTAGTTACTGATAAGTCTTGTACAATAGTTCCAGAGTATTTGAATTGTTTTTTTTTTTCTTGTTCCTTAAAATTTTCTCTTTGATCTGGGGCTTTTGAAATTTGGCAACAATATTCCTATGTGTTTTCTACAAAGGATCTCTTTGAGGTGGTAATTGGTGGGAGGGTTTCTATTTTCACTTTCCCCTCTTGTTCTGTCACTCCAGGACAATTTTCTAGGATTATTTCCTGCATTATTATGTTGAGATTCTCTTTCTGGATAGTTTTAATTTTTTTCTTTAGTTTTTCCTCAGTGTCTTTCAGTTGATTTTTGAATTCTTTTTTGAGTTCTATAAATTCTCTCTGGGCAGGGAGCCATTTCACATGGCTTTGGGATAGAAGCTTTTCTGTTTGTTTGTTTTTTGTTTTTGTTTTTGTTTTTGTTTTTGTTTTGTTTTGTTTTTACTAAAGTGATCTTTTCTGAAGATGAATCCCAATCTTCCCTGTTCCCATAATATGTTTCATGGTGGGGTTCTTTCTTTTTTGCTGGTTCATTTTTTAAGCACCTCTAATTGTGGGGTGGGAGGGATGGTGCCTCAAGCTTCCCTTCAGCCCTCCATGTTGACCAGGAATCCCAAACCAGAGCAAATGCCCACAACTGGCAGTGCCCCTGCCCCTCTGCCTCTGCACTCACCGGATGCTGGTTCCTTCTTGCCCAAGGCTGTGTCTCAGCAACACAGCTGGGCCTGGGCCTGAAGTTCCCAATCAGCTGAGGTTTGCTCAATCTTCTTAGACTCAAACTCCACTCCACAAACAGTCTGGGAGGTGAAAGTCTCTGTGGTTCCTATTGAGGTTCCAGCCACAACCAGATAGCCTCAGGGATCTCCACTTAATGCTTCTGTGGAGCTAGCCCAGAAGTGTTTGCCCTTTCAGGTTAATCCTGGACTGGGTCTTTCTTCAAACTTTGTTGAGTTGAATCTGGAGGACCCCAGTTCTGCCCAAAGTCTTCTGGTTTTTCACCTGTCTATGTTTGCCCTGAAGGGCAAATTTGTTTTATTTGTGAGAGAAATTAGGGTGTTTGAAATTTACACAACCTACTTCAACATTTTCCCAGAATCCTTCCTGCTCTCTTCATTATGCATTAATTCATACAATTATTTAAACAATGTTTTCTCTGAAACCATTCACTTCATTTTCTCTAGCACAGTAATATTTCATTACATTCACATACCATGATTTGCTCAGCCATTTTCCAATTGATGGGCATCCCTTTAAGTTCTATTTATTTACCACAAAGAGCTGCTCTATGTGTTTATATATCTATAGATCCTTTTCATCCTCATTTCAGCATCCTCAAATGAGGTGACAGCTAAAGTGTAAATGGCCCCACCTTCTGCCATTTCAAGCCAGCAGGACCATAAATAATTGATTTGGTAACGTGAATACAGTTATACAATACAGTATATTATGTGTGTTCTTACTAGATGATATTAATTAAGCTTGTCATTAAACATTTATTAAAATTTATTCCAATTAATTCATTAAAATTTATTTGAATTCATTAGTTTATGAAATTCTGAAGCAAAGGCAATGGTTATTTCAATACCTTAAACAGAGCCCATAACTATTGTATGTACAATTAGTCATGGTATATATGTCCCATAAGTCATAATCAACTGAAGTAGAGACAGATTTAAGAAATCATTCAAGCAAAAAGCATTTGTGGAATATTCCCTATGGGTCCAGTGCTGGGCTCAGCTGTCAGTCTGAAGAGTTGGATTTTTGGAGGACTTGTACAGTATCATTTATGGGAGAGAGCTGCTGATGAAGTCAGAAACATCTAGTTTTTTAAACCCTACTTCTGACATATACTAACTGTGCATGTGCCACTAACTAACCTAACTTCTTAAGGCTTTTAGATAATTCTCTATGACTTGTAGAGGTCCTTATAAATGGGATCACAAGCTTAAGATTCTTCATTCTCTTTCCCATTTACTTTCCAAAAAAATTAAGGGCATAATTTGCCTCTTTTACAACTAGGTCATTAAAACTAGGTTATATTATGCCACTAAAATGTGGTAATTTTTGAAGTTCATTTATTAATATATTAAATATTTATCAAGTTTTTAATGTATGTGTTTCACTGTGCTGTGGGTGATGGAGGATATGGAAAAATAAACAAAACACAATCTTTCCACCCAAGGGACTGATGGTCTACTAGGGCTGCTAAGTTATTAATAAATTCCATGGAAATCAAAGGATTTTGAATTGGATTAGACCTTGAAGATCATATAGTCAAGTGAGTCTCCATGAAATATAATAAATACTTTTGGGCTGATTAAATGCATAAGAAGAAAACAGGGTTAAGAGAAGCAAGTTGTGCTCATAAATGTTTAACAACTGACTCTCTTTTTAAAAATGTACCCATGACATACTTTAATGTGCATCATTAACATTTACTCCATTGCTTTCTTAATTTTAGACACTCAAAAAACTCAGATTATTCAAATTCTGAATTGTAGCTTTACCTATTCCCAAATTGTAAATACTCACCTTGAAATTTAACTGTTAGTTCTCCCAGGCAGACTCTATGGTATAATGTAAACAGTATAGGATCTGGAATCCAAGCACTTGGATGTGAATTCTGACTCTATTAGGGAAAGGGAATAAGCAGTTATATAGTAGCTACTGTGTGCTGGGCACTGTGCCAAGTGCTTGACAAATATTACCTCATTGTATAGAAAGAAATCATTCTGGATTTAGGGAACAAAATAACAATAACAAAAGTAATTATAGTTAGCCTTCATTTTACTTTTTTTAAAAAGCATAACAAATGATATTTATTGTGGTTGTGACAGATGGTAAAACTGAAGCTTAGATGAGTAAAATTAGTTATTTGAGGCCCTAGTGAATAAGTTGCAGAGCTTTGATTTCAACCTATATACAAGTTTACAGATCCAGATATACATGTTTACTATACCATAGTGCATTTATTCATTTATTCCAAAAACCTTCACTGGGTGCATGCTGAGTACAAGAAGCATCATGCAAAGCACTGTCATTTTCCATGGTGTCCCAGTTATGAGTTTTAAGGATTCTTTTTCCATTTGCATATTTTAGTCATGCTTTGAAGTCTCTCCAGGGGCTCACTGATTTAAATTATGTTGGATTCTGAAAATATTCCTTTTTTATAGTAATAGCTTTTTATTTTTCAAAATACATGCAAAGATAGTTTTCAACATTACCTTTGCAAAACCTTATGCTCCAAATTTTTCTCCTTCCCTTCCCCCCTTCCCTAGATAGCAAGCAATTCAATATAAGTTAAACGTGCAATTCTTCTAAACCTATTTCCACATTTGTCATGTTACACAAGAAAAATCAGATCAAAAGGAAAAAAATGAGAAAGAAAAAAAAAGGCAAACAACAACAAATAGCTAGCCTTTATATAGCACTTTAGGATTTGCAAAGTGTTTTGCAAACAAATATTATCTCATTAAGCAGCAAGATGGAAAAATCCAGGAGGTATTTGGGGAACAGCAAGTCACCCAGTTTGGTCTGAGCATAAAGTACATGAGGGGGAGAAGCGTGAGAAGCAAGATCAACTTTAAAATACTTTTGCTATTTAGTGATGGGCTGTACTGAATCTTATGTACTTGTGATAATTCATGCTACAAACTATTTGCTTTATAGTAGCAAAGTAAAAAAAAAAAACCACCAAGAAATTATCAATGACCCTGCATCACTAAACTGAGTCTTTTGCCAGTTTGCAAACCCAGAAAAATTGGTTCTCAAGAAAGGAGGTAATCATCCCAGTAGTTTTCCACTGACCGGACACCAAGCTTAGTGTAAGATTAGGCAGTTGTTTGTTACAGAGTTGGGCACAAAGTTAACAAAACCAGCTTTTAAAATAGCGTTTCAAAAATGTCATGGTTAAAAAGTATGGATAAAACTGATCAATGTAACACAAAAATTCTAAAAAGATTAGGATAGACCACCTACCTGAACTTACTTCCACACAATTATTCATATATAATTCACAACAGCAAGTATGAAAGAACTTCCTTATGACCAAGAAATCTTTAATTGCATGATCAAAAGTATAAGTCTTGATTCCAATAGTTGCTCTGTTATTTTAGGCAAGTCTGAGACCTCTCTGAGCCTCAGTTTTTTCATCTGTGAAATGGCTATTATAATATCCATTTGCCTTCAAGGTTATATTGAAAAAAAGTGCTGGATAAACCTGAAAGAACTTTTAACTAAAAGAGCTAATGTTAAAACAGATCTTTATTCTTAATATAAAATGCAGTAAGGATGTAGAAGGCAGCTGGGTGGTACAGTGGATAGAGTGCCAGGCCTGGAGTCATGAAGACTCATCTTCCAGAGTTCAAATCCAGCTTCAGACACTTACTAGCTGCATGACCCTGGGCAAGTCATTTAATCCTGTTTGCCTCAGTTTCCTCATCTGTAAAATGAACTGGAGAAGAAAATGGCAAACTACTATTGTATCCTTGTCAAGAAAACTCCAAATGGGGTCATGAAGAGTTGGATTTGACAAAGAAAAAAATGACTGAACAAGAAGGCAGGGATAATTTTGTTTTTTCTTTATATCTTCATAACCTTCATGGTACCTCCTACAATAATGACCACCTAATGAATGTTTGATGAATTAATTGAAAGTGCGTTGAACCAAGACTGAGAAGGTTGGGTTCTGAACCTGCACTTGCCATTGACTAGCTCTGTGACCTTGATCAAGACATTCTACCTACTCCTCTCTCAGCTTCTTCATTTGTAAAATCAGATGTTTGGACCAGATAATTTTGAAGACCTATTTCCACTCAAATTAACTTCTACATGTCATATACTGTGTTTTCTATTAAAAGTTTTGGTTTTGTACTTTACTTTGACCATAATACATTAGCTCAGCATGAAAACCACTCAGAACTGGCCATCCAGCTTCCCACCCATGTGTTTCATTGCTAGTATATTAATGGGTTGGATCATCAAATTCTTGGACATGCATGCTTTGGATTCTTGTAGGGAAAAACATGTGCTAGTCAACACTCAGGAGCTCCTAAACTTTTGAAATTATGAGGTGGGCATTAGAGCCAAAAAGGTCAGTGTCTTAGGATCAATGTCCAGTCATCTGTGCTTAGGGAAAGAAATATAAAGCAGAGTTCACCAGCAACTTGCAATCCAGTTTCAGCCTCACCTTATCAAGCCCTTATTCCTACTGTCATGTACATGAAACCACAGAAGCTACTGAGAAGGAGCTGGAGAAGGGTGGTAGAGGGAAACATCATCTCCCACCTCTGGAAAGACCAAGGGAAAGCCAGTGTTGACTGTTCTTCCAACAAAAAGGAGAGCTGGAAAGAGACTAGTAGCCACTTCTCTTCATGGTCACAAAGTAGGTGGCTCTACTTGATTTAGTTGCTGGTGCTCTTTGTTTTTTGTTTGTTTGTTTATATATAAAATAGTATTTTATTTTTCTCCCAAATAGATTCCAATGCTCTTTGGCACAGCATCCTATCTCTCCTCCCCATCATGGGGACCATAGAATCAACTAGAGGTATCTGATTTCACATTCCCTTTAGTTAGGGGCCAGAGCACATATGTTACATATATTCAAAGGATGCAAGTCCCTCTCCACAAGAAGTGTTGCAATTCAATCCCTTTCCTAAGCTAGGGCTAAACCCTGAAGTAAAGAGAAATATACTATCTAAATGTCAGGGAAAAGGTAGAAGAAATTGTCTTATCAAATGCCTTTCTGAACTTCATAAAAACATATAGCTTTCATGTTAGAATATGCAACCTCAGACTTTTCAGCTTTTCTCCTCAACAATGAACTCTGTCCTTCCAGAACTAGTTTCTTGTCCTTCTCATGTTAGCTGGATATGACTTCTCCTGAGCCATATTTCAAGAACTTGGAAAACAACGGAATAATGGATGTAGTTTTTGCATTACCTAAGAAAAATTTTTGACAGAGCTTAATTCCACATATATGCATGATTCTCCTTCCCTTGAGTCCCTTCCTGAAGAATGGACTGGTTTCTTATATCAAGTAAATACTTTTTCAGTCCTTCTGGTGGAAGTTTCAGACTGTACTTAGCAAATACTACCTATTGTTAAGGGCCTTATTCTACCCCTTGAGGACCATGAAATGCAGACATGGAATCAGAAGCTGTTTAAATTCTTGGATTTGAGTATCCCATGTTTCCTGTGGTTTGGAATCCAAGAGATAAAGCTTCTCTGACCTTTCCCTTTCCCCCATCCCCTTTAAAATCATTATGGGGTTAACACCAAGGGACTATGGTTATTTTTGGACACCAATTTGTTGGATCTGTGACCTTTAGTTATTCACTCAAGACTAAGGTGCCAAATCCCAACTAAAAAAAAATCAGGGCTTAAAGGAGAGACAGTGTGGAATTGCAGAACAGATGCTAGATGTGGTCAAGTCCACAAGCATTCATTAAATGTAAACACTTGTAGTAAACTACAAGCCCTAGCGATGTAAAGAAAGACAAAATAAAAATAAAAACCCATCCGGACCCCTTCAAACAAACAAATGAACAAACTCAGTCTCGGGGGGGAGACAGTATACAAACAACTATGTACAAATAAGATAACTACAGTATATACTTACAACTTTACCATGTATGTCTCACAAGATATACCTCCCTGGGTTTTAGTTTCCTCCTCTGCAAAATCTGTTTTTTCATCAAATTCTCTCATCTGTAAAATGAGAGAGTTGGACCAGATATCACCAAAGTTCCTGCCATTTCTAAAAATCCTAAGTTTCATGAGGGTAGGGATAATCTTATTTTTTTTATCTTTGGCATTTAGTAAATATTTGTTAAACTGAATGAATGAATAAGTGAAGACTGCTTTTTTTTCTCTATAAATCTTGTAATTAAAAGTTGGCCTAGTTTTGAATTTCAAAAACATCTTTTCCTTTTTTTCCATTCCCAGAGGGTAATTTTATAATAGTCACATAGAACTACAATTAACTTAGACAATACCATACAACACAAAGTTTAGCTTAGATTATGATATCATGGAAAAAAGCATTGAAAGAGGAATTAGGAAATTAGGGTTTTAATTCCTTGCTATGCCACTTGAAAGCAGTGTTACCAAGGGACAAATCATTTAAGTTCTCTGGATCTCACCTTTCTTTCTAGCAATGAAGAAGGCTAGACCAGATGATCCATAGAGGCTCTTCTGCTTCTAAGATTTAGGGCATTTAGAAATAAATCCCATGTTTTAGTGGCTCCAAAGTATTTAAGAAAAAAAAAAAGAGAATGTTAGATATGAATAAGGAAAGCTCAAGAAGTTTGGAAGAGTTAGCTCTTTCTTAGCAAGTCTATATTTTTACTGGCTGTATGTGAGAATTTGAGGGCAAGGGGTAATCCCCAGGCACTCCCAGAGCCCAGAGAAAAACCAGCATCAGGGACAGAAAATCTGGTTGTTACAGTACTGACTCAGGGATTCTCATGTTTCAAGTACAGCCTCTCTGGAAAGGGTTAGTGTGAATGATATGTGTCTCATGGTGTATACAGAATGGCTTTCTAGAAAAGGCAATGTATTAAATGTCTCAGTCTATAATTACTAAATCAGTCCTTCATGATGAATTCACTCCCTAAATTCACTTTCATCATCTAGTTTAGCATTTCTGGCTTGTTGAACATCATTATTTTTTACTTAACAAAAGTTTGTGTGTGTGTGTATGTAAAAATTATAAATTATAAAATAGTAGAATAGCTAGAGCATTTAGGTTCCTAAGCAGGGACACACAGAGAGAAAGGACCCCACCTCCCTTCTATGATGACCTTAAGCTTGCCAACTAACATAATAAATTATTTTCTCAGTCCCTGGAAGAAGTTTCTGAGTGTACTTAACAAATAGTATGTGTGGTTAAGGGCTTCACTCTACCCTTTAGGGATGCCAGCAATTCAGGCATGAAATCATAATTTAATTTGGAAAGACAGCTTTTTGAGAGTCACTCCACACCATAGCATGGAGTCTTAGAGAGTGCCAGACTGGGAGTGAGGAGAACTGAGGTATGAATTCCACTTCTAACACTTAACTAACTGCATGACCACAGGCAAGGCATTTATTTAGCCTTTGAGCTAAATTTTTTCCTTTGTAAAATGAAAATAATAATAGCAGTCATTTCACAGGGTTTGTTTTAAGGATCAAATAAGATGTCTTTGTAAAGCACTTTGTAAACATTAAAGTGCTACATGAGTATGAACTATTGCTGCTGGAAGGGAAAGGTTGTATGAGTGGGAATGTATATATACCTTTTCCTAGAATTCTAGAGATGAAAAGGGGCAAGGCTTGGGGAGGAATATGCCAGTGAAGACAGGGGCAAGACATGGGAGAGAATTACTCCTCTAGTTTCTACCATCTTTTTTTTTAATGCCCCAAATCACAGAACTGGAATGGCTCCTGTGGATCATCTGGTTCAGACTCTCATTACTAGTATTTGGGGGTGGGGGAAGGTATCCAGAGAACTGAAATGTTTCTTCCTGGGAGTCAAAAGCCTCTTGGATAATTCCTGGGAGACCACTAGCAAGACCTGGGAGTTGGCAAAACCTGCCAAATCAGATCTCTCCTGTAGGGGGTTGCAAGTCTAGGCTGACAGGTGTGGGAATGGTAAAAGAAGTATTAGCCTGCCAGTGTCACAGAGACCCAGACAACCAGCACAAAACAAAGGAGGAGGGGAGGGGAAAGAAAGATACAGAGACAGAGACAGAGAAAGAGATAGAGCCAAAGTCAGAAACAGAAAAGACAGAGAAAGAGAGAGAGAGAGAGAGAGAGGAGAGAAAGGAAAGAGAGAGAGAAACAGAAAGAAGAGAGAGAGG
>JAJPUD010005075.1:143231-155098 GCA_023553655.1 Myrmecobius fasciatus | reverse complement strand
ATATGTGAATTCTGGATCCCTTTGTACCAAATATAGCATTAGCCAAAAAGATCTGAAACTGTTACTGTCCACAAAGTTCTGTTTAAATCTGAATGGTAACTCCTAAAAGACAGAGCAAGGTTAATGATAAAGTCCCTGAAAAGCCCATTGTTTCATTAAAATGTGAACAGCCTTTGCTTCCTGCTTATCTAGACTAAAGGAACATTTTTATTCTTGCTCATTTATTCCTGAGGTAACTTTCCAGGATGGTGTTGTGTTTTTAAAGGGGAGAAGGCTTTAAATTAATATATCCTGTGGATTCCATATGGTGACTTTTTTTGTTCCTTTAGGTTTTAAAATAACATTATTTTTTTAATTTGAGAATATTTTTAAAGTTTCAATGAGAGGAATCAAGGTCTTCAACATCCTGATCAAATGCTTCATTTTTCAGAGGGGAATGACCTTGGGCTCTTAAATGCTACTTCCAGAGTTCCTGTGCTCTGGAACATCTTACTATTAAGGAAAGGTGTTGAGGACAGATCCAGTGACAGACTGTTAACTAAGGATTAGTTGAGAAAATTTCAGAGAAGCTTAGGAGGTAAGGAAATGAGGAGATGCTGCCCTGATGCCCTCCTTAGAATGGGGGTTCTGGGAGGAGCCCTCTTTAGTCAGAAGGAGACAGGAGCACCAGCTGGGGGTAAGGGGAATCCTGGGGAAGGTGTCTCAGGTGTCATCTTGTAGGATAATGAGGTTCTGGAGACAATAATGAGGAATTTAGACAAGGGACTAGAATAAAGCATATCATCAGAAAAACCTAAAATTCATCAAAAAAGGTAGATCCCTTGGCAAGAGCCAATAACACGTAAAGAGCAGAACTGCTCCACTTGGGCAAGTTGCTTAACTATGTTTGCCTCAGTATCCTCATTTGTAAAATGAGATGGAGAAGGAAATGACAAACCTTCAGTATCTTTATCCCCTAAAAACATCCTAAATACGGTCATGAAGAATTGGACACGACTGAATAACAACAACATCTTATAGGTTACACTGGCATTCTTTTTTCCCATTTATTCATTTATTTTTAATACACATTGCTTTATGAATCATGATGAAAGAGAAAAATCAGAACAAAAGGGAAAAGCCATGGGAGAGAAAAAAAAAACAGAAAAAAGAAGTGAACATAGTTTGTGTTGATTTACATTCAATCTCCATAGTTCTTTTCTGGTTGCAGATGGCATTTTCTATCCAAAGTTTATTGGAATTGCCTTTGATATGCTGGCATTCTTGTCCATTGCATGAATATCTTCTCTAATATACCTGATATATAAGCATCTAGACTTCACTTTGATATTTCCAGTGAGAAAGGACTCACTAACTCGTTAGACTGTTCCATTTTGGGACATCCCCAACCATTAGTAATTCTTCCATAAAACAGGAAAAGGAGCCCAGCCTCTGGAGTCACCTTTCTTGCTTTCTGCAATCTTTGTGAATATGATAGTGGAGCAGTTAGGAACTCTCTACTTGTTATCCCTCACCCTAAGCCAAAAACCTGTTTTCAAATATCACTTCTGATACTTATCAATTGAGTAACTTCCTGAAAGTCACTTAGCCATCCTAGCCCTCTGCTTCCTCATTTGTGAAGAGTAATTTGGACCAGATGGTCTCTGTGAGCCCTTACAATTCTAGACCTGTGATCTATAAGTTCCTTATATTGAATAGAAATAGTCTAAGTCCAGTGTTTGCCCATTGGGTGTAGGTCTCTCTTAATGTGGTTATGCAGCCCAAGTTCCTATTCTCTCTTGCAGATAATAGCAATTCAAAATATTTGGAAGGAGTGATTATCTCTTCCCTGAGTCTTCTCCAACCGTAACTTCCCTTGCTACATCAAAACTTTTAAATCCTCTAACTAGGCTGGCTGTATTCCTCTGGACACCAGCTTGTCAATATAGTCTCTTATACAGAACTGAATGATTACGTATACCAGGAATATTATTAACTCCATTCTTCCAGAGAGTCTACCTCTATCATGATTATGATAATGCAGCTTGATGTTCCTTGGGAGTCAAGTCAAGAAGTATTCATTAAGTATTTTGCTAAATGCCAGGCACTGTGCTAAATAGAAAAGTGAAAATAATTCCAAAATAATCTCAGAGAGGAACCACTTGCCATAAAGGGGAAAGACTTCTTGCCAAAGATTTACTTGAAGGAAGCCAGAAAAGTCCCAAAAATAGAGATGAGGAGGGTAGAGGCAGAGATGATCTACAATCTAGGAGTATCTGTTGTAACTACCAATTTTCACAATTGCAATAGACATTCCATCTCCAGACTGCTGGCCAGGACCTACTAGGTAGACTACAAAGTTGCTCCATATTCTATCTTCCTGCAGCTGTCCTCCTTGCCTGGAATGCACTCTCTCATCTATTTGTCTCAGAATTCTTACTATCCTGCAAGGCTCATCTTCTTCATCTAGAAGCCTTTCCTGACTCTCCTACTCACCTCCTACTCTCATTTGCTAATATTTTCTCCCTCCTCAAATTATTTTATGTTATACTTATCTGCATCTACATTCTCTGTACTCTGTAGAATGTAAGTTCCCTGAGCCCTTGTTACTTTTTTTTGTGTCATCGATGCCTTACACATAACATATGCTTAATATTCATTTAATTGAATTCCTCCTTCACATAATCAAAGTTCAGCATATTTCAGTGTTTCTTCAAAAACTGTTATTACTAGTTCCTGAATAGCCTGTTATCTATAAAATTAGAATCCAGCTTATCAGTAACAGCTTGATAACCAGTTATAACTATGAGATCATTAAAGGCAGGGACTATTTAATTTTTATATCTGTATTTTTAGTTCCTATTGATTGGCACATACTTAAATGCTTATTAATAGATTGACAGCTTGACCAACTGGAAGATGATGGAAAAGAGGAAGGAGTACTTTCATCCTCCAGCATTTTTATCTGCCTCTAATTGTTTTTGGGGCCACGAATATTAATCATGAATATAAATGTCCTACATTCAGTCCTATAGTAAAACTCCCCATAAGAGTCACATCAATCTCTTTAAAAGCCCACTGCTCCCTCACCCCAAATATTTCCTTCCTCATTGAGACCACTTGCCGTTGTACTATAAGAATTTTATTTTGATATCTATCATTTTTCCTTGTCATCTTCCTTTTTTGAATCTTTTCTTATGAGTTAATTTATATCATTTCTCTTAACTTTTTTGAAATGTGATTTTCTAAGGTTTAAGATTCATCAATTGCCACATTTCATTATGCCCATATTTCCTTCCTTGATTATTAGGAACTATAAAAGTACATAGTGGCTTCCATTTCAACCTAACCAGTTCTTCCATGTTCATTAAAATTAAATGCAACACAAAAGTTTTCCCAAATCACTTTTTCTGCCTTCTTTCAAAAATAAAATTGTCAAAGAGGTAAGTAAAAAAAGTTTATAAAATTTTCTTAAAATCAGATTAATTTCAGAGCAAACCTGAGCTAATCATAATAACTGTCTTTTTCAATTCTTGGAAACAAAGCCAAAACTAAGGTAAGGTAACTTTGTCCAAGGGCACTGAAATTTAGAAGGTGTAGAAAGGTGTGAATGATATTTACAATCTTTCAATGGCATAGTTGAAATCTAAGAGAGGGTGAAGCGCCTGTACCCTAGGGGAGCTCTTTCCAAGCCTTGATCAGCCTGACCTGGTTTACTTCCTAGTAAACCTTATGGTAGGTCTATTACCTCGTGGTAACTTCTTTAGATCTTTGTTGTTCTCTTACTCCAATTGACTTTTCTTTATTTTTAAATTTTTTAAATTTTGATTTTTTTGAATCACAATAGAGGAAAGCTTGTTATTACATTGTTGATTCCATCCAATTAAACAAATATTTATTAAGAAACTATTGTTTTAACACCAATATTTGACTGTGAATCATGGAAAACTGAGGTCTCAGAAGAATCAAAGTTGCAGGTAATTTAAAAAAGGCAAAACAGGTTTAAGTAGATTGCAGAGTTCATTTATTTTGACAGGTCACTGCTAAAATTAAATATCTTACTTTGAGTAGATTGCAACCTTTCCATGTCCAGTTTACCATCTGAGTTGCTCTCCTGTTATCTCTCCTTTTCATTGTGATCAACTTACTTCTTTCTCATCATAAATATTCTCTATGATGTCTTTCACTGACAGGCATCTAATCATTGGCAAATAGCTGCTGTAAAGTGTCATTAATGAAGACTGGTACAAGGCACAAAATATGTAATCAAGGGCAAGGCAAATCAGAAAAGGTGGTGGGTTCATTATTTACAAAAATTGAAAGTTAATAGATCAAGCAGATAGTAAGGGCTTTCTTTGAATCCAGCAACACCATGTCCACAGATAATGAGTACAAAGTGATTTTGGTAGGAGCAATGGTTTGGGGGTACAGAAGGCTAACTCTTGAGCTGAGCCTTGAAGGAAGTTAGGAGTTCCAAAACACTAAGGAAGAAAGCATTCTAACCATGGGAAAGATGGGCAGATATATGTAAAGGAATAGGTGGAGAGTCTAAGTATTCACAGGTAACCAAGAAAAATTAAAGAATAGAAGGAAAACCTCTGAGGGATTGGATTGATCTTCTAACCTCATTATGTTGGACTTAAAAATTGTTATTGATGTCTTTTGTCTTTTTCCATCACCAAATATTCTTCCTTTTCCTTTCCCTCCCAGAGAGTCATCCCATATAACAAATCTTATTTTTAAGAAAGAAAAAAAAGAAAAAGCAGAGTAAAAAACCTGCAAAACTAATCAATATGTAGGGAAACATATTTGGTATACTAAATCTCTCAAGAGGTAACTGCAAAGGGGTAATTTCTATCTCTTCTTTGTAGCTTGTTTTTTCTAATTTTGCATCATTCCTTTTTTATTTTTTTGTGGGGTGTCTGTGTGTGTGTATGTTTACATTGTTGGTAGTCATTGTACACATTGTTTTCTTGGCCCTGCTTACTTTACCCTGAATTATTTCATATCGATCTTTCTGTTTCTCTGTTGTCATCATATTTATATCTCATAATCCTCCATTACATTCAAGTATCACAATTCGTTTTGCCATTTCCCAGCTGATCGGTCTAATTCTTTATTACTGTAGCAAGTTGACTATAAATATTTTGGTGTAAGTTGAGTTTTTCTTATCATTGGCTTCCTTGGTATATAAGCCTAGCTGCTTATAGAGTCAAGGGCTATGGACAACATTAAACTTTTACTTTAGTAAAAAGTGGGATGATCACTGGCTCTGGTCAGCACCCGAGTTTGAGTCCTACATCTCACACTTACTTTGTTCAACTCATTTAATCTTAGCACTGGTTTCCTTTTTTATAAAATGAGGGGGATAGACTGAAATTTCTTCCAGCTCTCTATCTGGAGCTAGGTCCTATATGACACTTAGAGAAAGTTTTATACTTTTCACAGCTTTTCCTCATCTCAGATGCTTCTTTGTAGAGGAAAAAACAGATGGAAGCTTGTTTTTTTTTTTTTTTTTTTTTTTTTTTTCAGTCCCTCTTCATGTACAGTTGTTTGCATGTTGTCTCCTTTAGGATGTGAAGCAAAGATTGGTTTTTTGTTTGTTAATTTGTTTTACTTTTCTTTATATCTCCAGTGCCTGGCACATAATAAACACTTAATAGCTGCTTGTTGACTGGCTAGATTTGATAATTCCTGAGGTCTTTTCCATTGAACACTGTGATTTTACTTCCAATTGAGTATTTAAAGAGCCTCATTTATTTAAAGACCTTGGAAGGTTAAAGTCAGCCCCATTTGTCCTAACAGGAAACTAAATCTCAGAGAAGTTAAGTGATTTACTTGTTTAATGTCATATAGCTTGTTACTTACAGAGCTGGAGTTTTCTCCCTTCCTCTCACTCCCCCTTCATGAATTTTAAGCTTATTTCCATCTTTCTGGGAGCCCACACATTTCAGGGAACATGGTGTGCTCTGTGGTATATCCAAATCTGTAAAGTAGTAAATAGTGTTATAATAAGGTTCCATTGTTTGTTCATTTTTGTGGAGGCAGGGCATAAGCCATCAATCCTCCATCTGCCCACCCATCAGAGGCTGGGAACACAACCACCAGACCAATCCAATTTCCCTGGGAACAAATTTTGCAGGGGCAAAAACTGTCAAATGAGCATTTCTTTTGCAACTTTGGGGCTGGCTAGTTCTACACACTCCTGTATCAGAATTCTACTTACTTAGCCCTCCCCCTTCTCTTTTGCCATCGTGTACTTGGCACCTCCCCACCTCCTACTTTCCAAATTAAAAATCAGACACTGTTATCCTCCCCTGCTACTATCTCTTCCAGGAGTGCCATCCCTATCCAGCCTAACACTCCCCCTACCCTAGTTCCTCTATATCCCTTTCCACTCTGCTCCTGGGAACCTGTTCTTTTGTGAACAAATTCCCACATATCCTCCACTACTCCTTTAGCCATTTCACCTACAATGAAGCCTGTATTTTTCCTAGCAATGCCTCTTCCCTTGGGAAAAAGGCAGATGTGGCATTTTACTTGCTCCCCATTGCTCTGTCCTAATTATTCTTCTGTCACCATCTTTCCAAAGCCTGTCTAAAGAACCACCTTATACTATTGTCTCTCCACCTTTGTTTCCATTGGCTACTACTGATTTCCAGAATAACTTCCTCAGTTTATTCTCCAGTCTGTGACCCACCATCCTGCTTAGTTCATGCACTTTCAACATTGATGACCTCCCTAACAGCATGAACACATAATTTCTTGAGCTATAGTGACCTTCATTTCCACTCTGCCTCAGCTTCTTCATCAGTATGGCCCCACCATAAAGCTCATCATCATTTGGAACTGCGTAAATTGCCTTTTTTTGATAATGGCCTACTAGTCATATCCACTTTTCCTGCAGATTCCTACTGAATTTGTTCTTCATGGTCATCATGACCTTCAATCTCTCAACACCTCTGTATTATTCAGTCTATTAAGTTTCCACCTGGTCTCTCCATTGAGAGACCCTTCTAAACAAAGTTTGCAAAGGCAAAAACTGTCAAATGAGCATTTCTTTTGCAACTTTAGGGCTGGCTAGATCTATATACTCCTATATCAGAATTCTACTTAGCCCTCTCCCTTCTCTATTGCCATAACCCATGGTCAGACAATCAAAGATCTATTTCTAGAATCCCTTACCCCTTGGATTTGTCTCCCATTTAGCCATTCATCAGTCTTGAAATGAAGAGAATGGCAAACCATTTATTAAATGCTAGCCAGGTATCAAGTAGGGAGGACACAAATAGGGAATCAAGAGAGATTCTGTTCTCCAGGAAACATTCTAATTAGGGGTTGACAACATCTAAAGGAAGATATCCATGTTCAGACATAGAAAGGACAGGTAGCATTTTAGGTTCTGAGAGGGAAAGTAACAGGAGCTTACAATCAAATAATGTAGGCAAGACAAATGAACACATGGCAGAATATGAAGGTCAGAGCAGAAGTACAGATAAAAATACTTTGGGGAAGTCAGAAGGGGAATGAGGAAAACTCAAATTCAACAAATATGTATTAAAACCTGTCTTATGCAACTACTGCAGTCTATGTGCAGACACTGGGGATAAAAAGTTGAAAAACAAAATAGTCTCTGCCTTCAAAGAGTTTATAGTCTAATGGAAGAAAAAGACAAATAAGTCTGATGCTAAGAAAAGCACTCTAAACAAATCTGAGTTTTCCTAATGATGCTCCAGTGGATCCTCTTCCCCACCCCTCGCTTCAGTTAAAAAAAATAAATTTTAATTTTCATACACGTGTTAAAAACTGAATTGTTCCCTTTTTTTCACCTAGTCACCTTTCTGTTACCAAGCTTCTAAGTTAGTAACTGCTCTGTTATAGTAGAAGGGGCTTAGATACTTGACCTGCAGTAACTTAGCTTCTTTCAGCTTCAGTTTTCTCCTTTTCAAAATGGAAGTAATACCAACTATCTCACAAAGTTCTTCTGAAAGTGTTAACAAATGAGCTACTATTATTTCCTGCACCAAGCTAAACCAACCACGGGTTCTAGACAACCCTTCTGTCCCTGACACTGGCCTTATTATCAGCATATGTCCACCAACAGTTTCTCTATCTCAGCTCCCCCATCTGGAAAATTAAAATATCTTTTAGGCAGGGGATGAGGATTGGGTCTAGATGGACCCTTAGAAGCCATCAAAGCCAACCACCTCATTTTATAGATAAGGGAAATGATGCCAACTGAAGTTGCATAATTTGCCTTCAGTCACACGTGTGGATAAGCGGATAAGAAGTTCCGTCTGTCTGGCTCCAAAATCAACACTGCTTCCAGACACTCCCCTACACACGTACGCTCCCCAACCCCCAAATGGCACGGTGAACCATAAAAGTCAAATAGTCCATACCGGTATTTTAAAGTTCTATTTTTAGTTACTCTCATGCCACCCGGTGAAGAGAAGGTTTTGAGAAGGGTCTGCTTGCCTCTCTTCCTACAACCTCCATAATACCCAAAGGCAGCTTGCATTTTATAGTTGGGAGAACCAAAGGATTTGCAAAAAGCCAAAAGTAAAGTGATACGATTATTTTAGAGAGTGGGGATTGTGCACATTTTCATAATTAAATGTTATATTATAGAATACGTGTCTAATATTTCTATCCAATAAATTTTAATAAAACATGGGACAAAATGGCATGCAACATTACACGGACACGAAGCAATGGGACACATCTTGAAGCCCCTCTCCCTGTCCTTCCTGTCGCTCCTCCTTCCCCGAATACAGAGCTTTCTTTTCCCTTGTGCAGCAGAAAGCACAGCCGGTGGCCGGATATTCGCAGATGGCTTCAGGAAAGATTAAAAAAGGGGAAACGTTGCTACTTTGGCCCCGGGACCACCGCGCCGCCGCCTAGTTCGGGGCCGGGGCCCGCCATCTGACCTTGCTGCTCCACTTGGGGCCCCACCACCTGTTCCCGGCAGCCAATGGCCAGCGCCCGGGGGAGGACGCGAGGGGGGGGAACTTCTATATAAGGCTCCCCGGGAGGGGGGTGCGGGTTCGAGGCGTGTCCCCTGCGAACAGTGCAGATCGGAGGTAGCCGCTTACGCACCGCCCCAGTGCAGACCGTTGCAATCGCGGAGCAGCTGCACTTGGAGAGATGCTGCGGGTTCGGTGCCTGCGCGGCGGGAGCCGGGGAGCCGAGGCGGTGCATTACATCGGGTCTCGGGTGCGTACTCTCCGCCGCTACCTTCCTCCCTGCACCTCCAGAGGCCCCCTCGGAAGCTCGTGGCGGTGCCTCTACCCCCTCCCCCCGCCCCCGCAGGACCCAGATGGGAGGGTCTGCCCCGGGGACCGAGGGATGCGCCCCGCTTCCCCTGCACGTTATCCCCCTGTATGCTCCAGGGCTCCGGCCGCGGTTGTGCCGCGGGGCGGGGTGGGGCGGCTTCGGGGATCTGGGCGGAGAGCGGAGTTACCGCAAAATGGAGTTCTGAGAGCGGGCGTGAGCAGGCGAGAGCGGGCGAGTACAGGCAAATAGTGGGTCCCTCCTGGAACGGGAATAGCTCAGACCGCGCCCCGCAGCTGGCCAGGGAACAGCTGGCTCTCTGAGTCCTCAGCCTTTCCTCTCTCAGTCCGGCTCGGTGCGGGCTGCAAGCTCCCTACCCGGACTGACGGCAGGAACTTTGTTATGGTCACTTTGAGTCTTGTTCATTTTAAGTTGTTATTGATACACTCCTCCCATCCCCCACCCCCATTTTCCCCCTCGTCCATGTATGTCCTGCTTGGATCTTAATTCTGGCTTCTAAACTCTGCTATCCCGAAAAGAAGCAGAATGTTAGTTTCCAAAGACCTTTCCTGTCTTTGCCAGGGAAGTATTTCAGAGATGAAAAAAGGTAGGTTGTTTGGAGGTGTTTATCATGGAAGGGAATACCTTTTTCAAATGCCATCAAATGCCAAATGCTTGTTTGCAGAAGAATACTAGCATTGATAGCCTTTCATAGCAGAGAGGCCTTCAAGAAGGGCCGAAACCCCCACTACAAAGCCTGGTCAGGAGAGCATAGGAGAGAGGATTTCCCCACTCACATTATTAAGCGTTTATTAAGTGTGTAGTGCTATACTAGGCCCTGAGACTGGAATAGTGAAAAGCAACAAAAGCCCTTTCTTCAAGGATCCTATGATTTATTATGTTATGATGAGACAGATAGGAGAGGTTAAACGGAGTGACTTGAGGCAGTTGACTAGGGATTCCCTGTGGAAGAGAAGGAAGAAAGGAAATGAGGGGGCTGGCTTCATGGAGCCCTAAGCTGGGCCTTGAAGAGGGTGATTTCTAGGGAAAATCCTGAGGAAGACTTTTCCAGGTGTGGGGAGGAGTGTGCCTGGATGCAGGAAGGAGAGGACATGTGTAAGGAGACTGCCTGTGTAAATAAACCCTTTTGAAGACTAATAAATGTGCAGTGATTTGATGATTACCACCAGGAGAGAGCAAAGGTGCACATGGACTAATGTTCTTTCCTTTTTGAAGTTTGGAAGAGTTTTTACAGGATGGGTGCAGCGAACTTTCCAGAGCACCCAGGCTGCAGCAGCCTCCAGAAACTCCTTTGCTGCTGATGACAAGGCCACAGATCCTATTCCTAAGGACTGCCCTGTCTCCTCCTATAACGAATGGGACCCACTTGAGGAGGTGATTGTAGGCAGAGCTGAAAATGCCTGTGTTCCACCATTCACTGTGGAAGTCAAGGTAAAATCTGTGTGTTCCAAAAGTGTGAGTATAAGTGTTCCATGCCTTCAACAAATGATTTTGTCTCTTTATGACGGATTTTAGGTATCTTGTCCAGTATTTCCTGTATGCAATTTAAGTTGTGCATTTTGCAGCGTAGATGCTCCCTAATGTATAAAAGCACAAAATCAGGTAAACGGGTTTTCCTTAGGAAGAAATAGAGCACTCTCGACATCAGTCTAGCAAAAGTTAGATTGCTTTTCAGCTTATATAACTTCAAGCTGCTGAAACTTATTAAATCGGCTAGTGAGTGGGGGTTTAGTCATAGTCTGTCACAGGAGGACCAGTTTAGCAAAGGGTGGAGAGTCTTATCATTTTTTTTTAAACCTTGGTAACCTTTTTTAAAAATCTTGGTAACTCTCAAAAAACATCTATTTAGGTAAAGAGGATTGCAGTAGAGTTGCATTGGGGAAGATAGTGCCTATAAAGAAATTTTAGATATCAGTAGTAAGTTAATAGTCCTTTGTAGAATTTTACTTATGCTTTAAAAATTACAATTTATGTTTAAATGTGACATTTATATATAGATCTGGTGGGGAACTTAAATAGTCTTCTAGTCTTCTGGGAGAATTAACATGTGGGTTCTTCAGCAGAATTTTGATTGATAAGAGAGAAAATAGCCACACTGTACTTATGTCCTGACAACAAATTCACAGATTCTCAGAGTAGAAAGGGACCTTGGAGGGCATCTATTCCAACCATCTCCACACTCTACTACATACCCAACAGATGGGCAGCCAGCTTTTGATTGAAGGCTCCCAGTGTGGAGTAACCCTACGCCTTCTGAAGCAGGCCATTCCATTTTTTGACAAATTCTAAGTTTAATATATGAATTTTTGTTAACTTAATTGCAACTTTCAAACTGTATTTCTTGTTTTTCTGTAAATAGAAGGTATAACTATTATTGCAGCTATTAGTCTAGCTTCATCTCTTAATTAACATGTTATTTAAAGCATAACTCTGGGCTAGATACTGTGCTAAGTGCTGGGGATAGTCACAAAAGTGGTATAGTCCCTGCCTCTAGGAACTTACATTTTATCATGGGAAACAACCTGTACCTCAAACCTTGGGGGGAGAGGAAGAGAGAGAGAGAGAGAGAGAGAGAGAGAGAGAGAGAGAGAGAG